>CAUYPK010134347.1:0-13836 GCA_963574355.1 Loris lydekkerianus
GCCAGGGGTTTTGTTGGTGCCGGACCAATAATAGTGACAAATGTCAACGCAGGGTAATACCCACGGGATTCACCAAAAAAAAAAAAAAAAAAAAAAAAAAAAAAAAAGACTTTGAGTTTATTTATGAATAACATGAGGAAAATGGGAAAAATGGCAGAGGGAGGTATTTAGAAGTGAGAGGACATGATCTGACAGCTGACATTTTTATCAATACATTAGCTCTGGCAGCCCTATAAACAGACCATGTGGGAGCAGAAGCAGGTGGGACGTAGTTGGTTGGACTCTGGCTCCATCGCAGACATATCAGACATGGAGCATAGAGGAAGGAGCAGCATTAAGAATGGTGAGGTCTGTGGCTTAAATCACTGTAAGAATGGGGCTGCCGTAAGAAGCTCATGGAACATACTAGAAGCAACAGCTCTGCCTTCCATGGCCTCATGTTCCCCAAGAAAATGGTAACTTCAAAACAGCCCTGCAGTGTCTCCATTCCACTTGTCTCTCCCACAGGTCCATGAAGAATGGTTAGTGTCTGCTGCAGCAGCAATAAATGAACAGAAAAGGAGCTCCCTTTGTGACAGCCTCTGTGCTAGGGTACAATAATGTCTTAGGCACTCCACACGGATTACTTCATTCACTGGTTTAAGGGTGCTGTGGCATTGGTTTTATTATCAGAAAAACTTTAGGACTGAGCAGCCCATCTATACTTCCCATGAAACTGTCTATGATCTCTGGTGCCCAAAGTAAATGAAGCTGCTACTAAATGCACCTCAGACGTAGAGAATGAGACTGTCTTATTTTGAGCCTAGGAATCTGAATTTTTAACAAGGCTATATGATATTTCTAATCTAAACCAATATTTTAGAATTACTTCAAAGCATAACTGGTTTATTGATTGGTACTTGAAGAGGAATAAAATGATAGACTAGCCGTATCCTGTATCATACTATAGGATGTCTGTAAAGTTCATGTGCAATCACACTATTTTAAATCACACATGAACTTTACAGCCACCCTGAATAGTTCTATCCCATTATTGCTATAGCTCTAGCCATTATTTTATTAATAATTAAATGTACAAGTCTGTAAAACAGATCTGCATGTAGCTCCTTATTTTACTACAAGTAAGCTATTTTAATATAGATACGTCTGATTACTTCCCAAATAAGTATAAATAATACATACTAGGCTGGTTGAGAGCATTATAGGCAAAGCATTACAGTCACACCTCTAGAGATGAGAAAAAATAATTGACTTGCCAGATAATATATTCTTTCTCTTCTGAGGGAAAAATGTTTAAACCACAAGTAATATCTATTGTTGGCATCATTCTATAATAACCAGCACATAATAGGGTAAAATTAGTAATTTTATAAAAATTTCAAGCAACTTATCACTAATTCCAGCCTAAGAGCAAGCATGCATGCATTTTCTTTTTAAAAAACATAAGTACTAAATTTTGGGAAAAAAAGGATTCATAATAAAAAAAACAGAAAGCAATTATTACTTAAATAAAAGAAAAATAGAGGAATATATTTAATTCTCTTATTCAAAAATTACTCCATGTCTACCACTCACCGTGCTCACTCATTGTTTGAATGAGAAAAACACAGCCCTGTCCTGGCTGTTTAGCACTGCAAATAGTCCAGATAGTTGCAATAAAGTTAGAAGTTCCATGAAAATCCGTCAATGATGCTGTCCCATGGTAGTCTAATACTGAAATTTGGAGTGCAGTTTGTACCTGTGATCCTTGTGGCCTCTTCTAGAAGATCAACTTTCAAAAAATATTTAAGTCCTTCTCTCTGTGTAATAGTTATTACTTAGCTAGCAAGACATTTATTTGCTAAGGTAGCCTTTTCTAATGTGCGCTGTAAAAGACACCAGTTCCCGGTGATGGTCTAAGGTCAAGAGAATATGAGGAATATGTTCCTTTTTTAATTATACCAAACTCTTCATCAAAACAATGTGTCTTAAAAAAGGCTAAAATCCCTAATTTCCACAATCAGAAATGATAAAGGCCAAATAACAACAAACTCTCAGAAATTAAAAAAGTCCTTAATACTACATAAAACTCTACTCTCAGAAGTATGAAAATCTGAAGGAAATAGATCAATACTTGGAAACATGCCACCCTCCTAGACGTAGCCAGAAAGAAGTGGAAATGTTGAACAAGCCTATAACAAGCTCTGAAATAGCATCAACTATAATAAATTTCCCCAAAAAGAAAAGCCTGGGACCAGATGGCTTCACATCAGAATTCTACCAAAGCTTGAAAGAGGAACTACTACCTATATTACTTAATCTTTTCCAAAACAGAAAAAGTAGGAATACTTCCCAACTCATTCTATGAAGCCAGTATTTTCCTGAGAGTATTCTCTAAACCGTCGGAGCAAAACGCAGGACCATAGACCTAAATTGATTCTGATACCTCTGAGTTCCAGATAGATTCTTATGACCAGCTGGGAAGCTAGAAATGTTGTCCAACTAAGTGTTACGAAAGCTCTAGAGCCAACCTAGATCTCAGAAATCCTTTAAATATTTAGGCCATCTCCTGTGGATATTTCAAATAGCTACCCAAAAAGGCCATAAGGTAACATAGTAGGATGTTTTGGCTGACAGCCAATACTGCAATCAAGTCAAGAGAGCTAGACCTCTCAGTTATCAAATCACTCTATATATTTTAGATGTCCTTATTGGCTTAGATGATATCTTATGTTTGAGGTTACTACATCTATGGGAAAGAAGTGCTTTTTTCCAGTTTTAAAGAATATTTAAGAGTATGCTACAAAAATAATTGTTTTCTTTCCTCTCCCCTTCCCTCTTAGGTGCTAACACTTTTTTTTTTTTTCAGATTATTATGAATCTACAAATGATTAGGTTACAATGTTTGTGTTTGTTAGGTAAGGTCCCTATGGTAGTTGTGCCCTGTCCCCAAGAGGTGTGCCATATATCCTTACATTGTGCCTGTTAGTTGAGAGCACACCAATATCTCTCCCACCTTCCTTTTCTCCCCTCCCTCCCACTTGAGTTTGTGTTTTTCTCTTATGTATATTTCTTCATCTACTGGTTTCTTATGTGTATTTCTTCATCTACTGGTTTCATATTAGAATTGAGTACATTGGATACTTGTTTTTTCATTCTTGTGATATTTTACTAAGTAAAATACTCTTAAACTCTATCTAAGTTAATATAAAAGATGCAAAGACTCCATTTTGTTTATGGCTGAATAGTAGTACTACTCCACGGGATACATATACCACAGTTTAGTAATCCATTCATCTGTTGATGGGCATTTGGGTTGATTCCACATCTTAATGTTTATGAATTGAGCTGTGATGAACGTTCTAGGGCATATGCCCTTATAGTAAAATGATTTTTTTTTCTTCCTCACAGAAATTTTTTAACTATTGTTTGTTTATAATGATCATCCTAACAAGTGTGCTGTGATATCTCATTGTGGTTTGATTTGTATTTCACTGATGATAAATGATACTGAGTATCTTTTCATATACCTGTTGGCCATGTGTATATTTTCTTGTAAGAATTTTCTATTCAAGTTCTTGGTCCATTTTCTAATTAGATTACTGACTTTTTGCCATTGAGTTGCAGAGGTTCCTTAGATACTTTAGATATTAACCACTTATCAGATATATAGTTTGCAAATATTTCCTTCTACTTCATAGATTACCTTTTTATTCTCTTGTTTTCTTTGTTGCAATGATGCCTTTCAGTTTGATGTAGTCCTACTTTATTTATACTTTTATTATCCATGCATTTGGTGTCATATCTAAATCATTGTCAAGGCCAACATTATGAAGCTTTCCTCCTGTTTTCTTCTCACAGTTATAGAGTTTGAGGTCTTAGAGTTAAAATATTAATCTACTTTGAGTTGATTTTTGTGCATGGTCTAAGAAAAAGGTCCAATTTCATCATTTTCCATATGGATATCCAGTTTTCCCAACACCATTTGTTGAAAAGACTGTATGTTCCCATTGTACATGCTTGACACAGTTATTTAAAGGTCAGTTGATTATATATTAGTTAATTGGATCTGTTTCTGAGCTCTCAATTCCATACCCTTGCTATATTTGTCTATCTTTATCAAGTATCATACTGTTTTAATTAGTTTTATAATAATATATTTTGAACTCAGGAAGTGTGTTTTTCTTTCAAGATTGTTTTGGCTACTTAGGATCCTTTGTGGTTCCACATGGATTTTGGAACAGTTTTTTCTATTTTTGAAAAAAAAAAATGCTATTGAGATTGATAGAGACACAACTGGATCTATAGATCTCTTTGGGTAGTGTGGACATTTTAATAATATAAAAATCATAGTTTCCAATCTATGAACATGGAATGTCTCCCTATTTATTTGTGTCTACTTAGTTTCAACGTTTTGTAGTTTTCAGTGTACAAGTTTTTTACTTCCTAAGTTTATATAATAACTATTTTTTTGAAGCTATGATAAATGGAATTTTCTTCTTAATAATCTTTTATATAGTTGTTAATGTATGGAAACAAAAGTGACTATTATATGTGGATTTTGCATCCTATAGCTTTACTAAATTTGTTAGTTCTAAAAGTTTTTGGTGGAGTACTTATGATTTTCTACATATAAAATTATGACATATGCCAATAAAGATAATTTTTACTTCTTCCTTTCTGATTTACATAATTTTTTATTTTCTTGCCTATTTGTTTTGGCTAGGTCTTCCAGTACAATGTTAAATAGAATAGATGAGAATGGGCATTATGCCTTATTTCCAACCTTAGAGAAAAACGTTCACAGTTTTTCAACATTAAGTATCGTATTAAATGTGAGGTTTTCATACACAGCATTCAGTATGTTGAGATACTTTCCTTCTTTTCTCAGTTTTATGAGAATTTATATTATCAAAGAATGTTGAATTTTGTCAAATGCTTTGTCTACATCTATTGAGATGATCACATGACTTTTATTCTTCATTCTGTTAATGAGGTATATCATATTACTTGATATTTGTATACTGAATTGTCTTTTTGTCACAGAGATAAATCCCACTTTGTTTGGTGTATTATCCTAATATTTTCTTTAATCCAGTTTGCCAATATTTTGCTGAAGATCTTTGCATCTATGTTCATCAAAGATATTGGCCTATAGTTTTCTGTTTCTTGTCTTTCTATAGCTTTGGCGTAAAGGTACTGTAGACATCATAAAGTGGGCTTGGAAGTGTTCCCTCCTATACAATTTTTTGGAAGAGTTTGAAAAGATTGGTATTAATTTTTCTTTAAATATTTGGTAGAATTTATCAGGGAAGCCATCTGGTACTGAAACTTTTATTTGTTAGGAGGTTTTTGATTACTGATTCAATTTCTTTACCCATTATTGATCTGTCCAGATTTTTTAGCCCTTCATAATTGAGTTTTGATAGACGGGATTCTGAAACATCTAGAAACATCTAGAAACATTTCTGATGTTTCTAGAAATGTATCCATTTCTTCTAGAGTACCCAATTTTTTGGTATATAATTATTCACTTTGGTTTCATGATCCTTTGTATTTCTGTGAGATCAGTTCTAACATCTTCACTAACATTTATAATTTTATTTGAGCCCTCTTTTCTTTGTTAGTCTAGATAAAGTTTTGTCAATTTTGTTAATCTTCTTCAAAAAAATCAGTAGGAGCTCTGCTGATTCTTTCTATTGTTTTCTGCTATTTCATTTGTTTCTGTTCTAATCTTTATTATTTCCTCCCTTCAACTTTGGGATTAGAGTGTTCTTCTTTTTCTTGTTCCTAAGGTGTAAAATTAGGTCTACTATTTGGGATATTTCTTATTTAATGTGGGTACTTATTTCTATAAACTATCCTCTTAATACTGCTCTTGCAGCAATACTAAGGTTTTGGTATGCTGCATTTCATTTTTATTTGTCTCAAGATATTTTCTAATTTCCCCATATGATTTCTTCTTTGACCCATTAGTTGTCCAGGGGTATGCTGTTTCATTTCCACCATTTTTGTTAATTTTTCAATTTTTCTTCTACTATTGATTTCTAGTTTCATTCCACTATGGCCAGAAAAGATACCAGGTATGGTTCTAGTCTTCATAAATTTGTTAAGACTTTTTTGTGCCCTAACATATGATCTATCATGGAGAATGTTCCATACATTTGAGAATAATGTATACCTTTCTCTTGTTGAATTAAATGGTTGACATATGTGTGTTAGGTTGATTTGATCTATAGTTTTTGTTTGTTTCTTGGAGTTTTGTTTCTGTTTTAGAGATAGGGTCTTACTCTGTTGCACAAAAGACTTGAGTGCAGTAACTGGGTTATAGCTTTCATGTGAAAGCCATAAATTAGTTTCATAGTAAGGCTGAGTACATTGGATACTTTTTCTTCCATTCTTGAGATACTTTACTAAGAAGAATAAATTCCAGCTCCATCCATGTAAACATGAAAGGGGTAAAGTCTCTATCTTTCTTTAAGGCTGCATAATATTCCATGGTGTACCTATACCTCAATTTATTAATCCATTCATGGATCAATGGACACTTGGGCTTTTTCCATGATTTAGCAATTATGAATAGAGCTACAATAAACATTCTGGTACAAATATCTTTGTTATGATGTGATTTTTGGTCTTCTGGGTATATGCCTAATAGGGGAATTATAGGATTGAATGGCAGATCTATTTGTAGATCTCTAAGTGTTCTCCATATATCTTTCCAAAAGAAATGTATTAATTTGCATTCTCACCAGCAGTGTAGATGTGTTCCCTTTTCTCCCTAAGAATAGGGGGAAGGGGAAAAGGGAGGGGAGGGAGGGGGGAGGGGCAGAGGGAGGGGGATTGGTGGGATTACACCTGCAGTGCATTTTACAAGGGCATATGTGAAACTTAGTAAATGTGGAATGTAAATGTCTTAGCACAATAACTAAGAAAATGCCAGGAAGGCTATGCTAACCAGTGTGATGAAAATGTGTGAAACGGTCTATGAAACTAGTGTATGGTGCCCCATGACCACATTAATGTACACAGCTATGATTTAATAATAATAAAAAAAAAAATTGGACCAATGGAATGAGCAGAACTCATAAGTACAATGTTTTCCCAACTGCCCCATGTGTTATGCAAAAGAAGAGGGGCTCAAAGTAGAGAACTCAAAAGTAATGAACATGCTTTGGTTAGTAGATGACATTAAGACATTATTTTTAATTTTGTTATGTATTAAAATTGTGTTATGGTTGTAGTATAAAAACATGAAAAGTTTCTGATAATGATAAATACAAAAGTATTTATGTGTGAAATTCTTTGAGATCTTGAATTGTTTAAAATACATCAGAAAAAAGAAAAACAAGAAGCTGGGCACAGTGGGTCATATCTGTAATCCCAACATTTTGGAAGGCAGAGGCAGGAGGATTGTTTGAGGCCAGCAATTTGAGATTAGCATGGGCAACTTAGCAAGACTCTGTTTCTGCAAAAAAATATTTAATAACTAGCCAGGCATAATGGCATGTGCCTGTAGTCCCAGCTACTCGAGAGGTTGAGGGGAAGGCTGAAGTAGGAGGATGCTTGATCCCAGGAATTTGAGGTTTCAGGGAGCTGTGATCACACCCCTGCACTTGAACCTGGGTGATGGAGTGAGACCTTATCTGTCTCTTAAAAAAAAAAATGCTGGTTGTTACTGGATAATGAATAACTTAAGATTTATTATACTATTCTATTTTGTGTATGCTTGAAATTTTTCATTAAAAAATCCGTATTTAAAAAAAAAAAAAGACTTGAGTGCAATAATGTGATTATAGCTTACTGTAACCTTGAACTCCCCGGCTCAAGCAATTCTCCCACTTCAACCTCCCTAGTACCTAAGACTACAGGTGCTCACCCCCATGCCTGGCTAATTTTTTTAATTTTAGTGTTTCAATTTGGTTGTATCCTTATTGATTTCTGTCTGGATGTTCTATCAATTATTGAGCATTGAATGTTAAAGTCTCCTAATATTATAGTATTGCCATTTATTTCCTCCTTCAGTTTTGTCAATGTTTGCTTTAAATATCTAGGTGCTCTCATGTCAGGTGCATATATGTTCAAAATTGTATCTTCTTGGTGAATTATTCCTTTTTGTTGTTGTTTTTCCTTTTATTAACATATAATGTCCTTTGTCTTTTGAGACAATTTAGAACTTAAAGTCTATTTTGTCCAATGTTAAGTATAGCTACTTCTGCTCTCTCTTTTGGTTACCATTATATGGAATATATTTTTCCATACCTTCACTTTTTGCCTATGTGTGCCCTTAAGTCTAATGTGACTTTCTTATAAACAATATATATCTTCTGATAGGGTAATTAAATCCATTTACAAGTAATCAGTGATAGGAAAGAACATACTATTGCCAATTTTTTCATTGTCTTCTGTCTTGTAGTTCTTTTGTTCCTCTTGTCCTCTCTTGCTCTTTTCTTTTGTGTTGCTTGATTTTTTCATATTGATATGGTTTGGTTCCTTTTCCTTTTCTTTTGTGTATCTTCCATAGGATTTTCTTTGTGATAATTGTGAGATTTATATTATAGATAAAATAACTTATAATAGTTTATATTAATAACTTATAATAGTTTATAATAATCAACTTCAATTATATACAAAACTTGTACACATTTGTTTCTACCTCCCTCATACTTTATATTAATGATATCATAATTTACATCTTTTTATCTTGTATATCCACTAACATATTTTTATATTTATAGTTATTTTTCATACTTTTATATTTTAATTCTTATACTTACATGCCACTGTTACCATATTATATTATTCTATACTTTATATCTTTACAGGGAGTTATATATGCTTTCATATGTTTTTGTACTACTATTTAACATCCTTCTGTGTTAACCTAAAGAACTCATTTTAACATGTCTTTTAAGGAAAGTTTGGTGGTAATGAACTCTTTCAGCTTTTTTTTACTTGGGAAAGCCTTTATCTCTTTCATTTTTTAAGGACAGTTTTACCCAATATACTATACTTGGTTGGCCTTTTTTTTTTTTCCTGTCAGCATTTTGGATATATCCTCCCATATGCTTCTTGCCTAAAGTGTTTCTGCGAAGAATACACTGATAGTCCTGTGAAGGTTCATTTGTGACAAGTCATTTTTCTTTTGGTGCCCTCAACTTATTCTCTTTATTTTTGATTTTCAACAATTTGACTAAATTGTGTCTTGGTGTGGATTACTTTGGATTCATTTGGATGTCCATTTTCTTCACAAGATTTGGGATATATATAGCCATTACTTCTTTGAATAAGCTTTCTTCCTCTTTCCCATCTTCATCTCCTTATGGGGTACACCCATAATGTTTATCTTTGTCTGCTTCATGGTGTCCCATAAACCTCTGAAACTTTCTTCACTCTTTTTCATTCATTTTTCTTTTTGTTCCTCTGACTAATTTCCAATTATCTGTTTTTGAATTTACTAATCCTTTTTTCTGTTTGATCTCATCTGTTGTCTAACCCTCCCCCCCCCCCAATGAATTTTCAGTTCAGTTATTATATTCTTCAGTTCCAAGATTTCTGTTTGGGATGTGTGGGTTTGCATATACATATAAAACTTATCTCTTTGTTGAAGTTTTCCTTTTATTCATACATTGTTCTCCTGATCTCAATGGCCACCTTTATGATGATTATTTTCACTTCTCTGTCAAGTAAATCACATATAGTCATCCCTCAGTATTCATCTGAGATTGATTCCAGGATCTTCTCATGGACACCAAAATCTGTGGATGCTCAAGTCCCTGACATGATGTGGTGTAGCATCTGCATGTACTTTAAATCATTTCTAGATTACTTATAACACCTAATACAAGATAAATGCTATGTTAAGAGTTGTTATACCATATTGTTTAGGGAACAGTGACAAGGAAGAGTCTGTACCTTCTCAGTAATTTTACAAATCATATCTACACATGTTCAAATTTATTTTTAAAAATATTTTCACTCTGTGGTGAGTTGAACCTATGGATGTGGAACTGAAAGATACAGAGAGTCAATCATATCTCCATTTCATTAGGGTCCATTTCAGGAGATTTCCTTTATTTAGGACATATTTCTATGTTTCTTGATTCTTTGTGATTGCATCTGTGCAATCATATTCCTGGCCAGTGGCAATGCCTCACACCTGTAACCCCAGAACTCCAGGAGGTCAAGGTGGGAGGGTCACTTGAGGGAAAACAGTTACCTTTCCCAGACTTGCCTTATAAAGGAGAAGGCATTCACCAGCCTGGCCAAAAATTCTAGGGATTTTCCAAGCCTTTGTACTAGTCCAATCTGCTTTGTTCTCAGCTTCCTTTGGGCATCAAGGATATGATACAACCAGTC
This sequence comes from Loris lydekkerianus, assembly GCA_963574355.1. Classification (NCBI taxonomy): domain Eukaryota; kingdom Metazoa; phylum Chordata; class Mammalia; order Primates; family Lorisidae; genus Loris; species Loris lydekkerianus. The sequence continues at coordinate 10,339 of CAUYPK010134347.1, forward strand.
AGTAGTCCAAGACAAGTGAAAAGGAAGCCAGTCTCTCAGACACCCTCTGGATCATTGGAAACTCTACCCAACTCTGTCTCTCCCCAAGGAAAATCTGGAATCTGAGTTTTTTTTTCAACCCATTTACTCTGTGATGAGTTAGGTAAAGTGGCTATGGTGGCTCCCAGCTCAAACTGCTGCCTTTTTTACACTAGCTCCCAGGTACCAAGAGTATACTGGTCCCATTATTGCTCCAAAATAGGCATGAAAGAAACCATTTATGGCCAATTACAATGACTCATACCTATAATCCCAGCATTCATGGAGGCCAACCTAGGAGGATCACATGAAGCCAGGAGTTAAAGACCAGCCTGAATACGATAGCAAGACTCTGTCCCTACAAAAAACAGAAAAACTTATCCTATAATCCCAGCTATCTGGGATGCTGAAGCAGGAATATCAACTGAGCCCATGAGTTGATAACACCACTGCACTGCAGCCTGGGCAATAGAGCAATACCCCATCTCAAAAAAATATATATTTATATATTAAGTATATATACATCATAAATGTACATACATACATGTGATATATATATACATCGTATACTGTATACCATTATATACTGTATACCATTAACATACCACATTAACCCATAGTATTCAATGGCAACTTTAATAAAGTGAATAAACCATTTAAGACAGTAAAGCATTATACATAAAAGGTTAAAAATCCTGAATCCTTATACTCCAAAACCCCTGATTATACTTTTTTGAGATATATACTTTTTTGAGATATATACATATATTTTTGAGATATATACATATATATTGGAAGGCAGAGGCAGGAGGATTGTTTGAGGCCAGCAATTTGAGATTAGCATGGGCAACTTAGCAAGACTCTGTTTCTGCAAAAAAATATTTAATAACTAGCCAGGCATAATGGCACGTGCCTGTAGTCCCAGCTACTCGAGAGGTTGAGGGGATACTTTTTTGAGATATTTGGATATATATTTATATATACTTTTTTGAGATATATACATATATAACACACACATACATAAAATGATATATATCATTCTTTCCTATCATTCTTTTGGCTAGCATCCAGAGAAATTAGAACAATAGATATGTGATCCAACTCTTTACTTCCTGTGACAGAAACTGGGAGCTGGGGTATTTTCATCCACTCACTCAGTGTTGAGCCACAGTAAGAAGCTATGGCAACTGCCAGCCCAAATGACTATCTATGTTTTCACTGGCCCCCAAGTGGGTAGAGTACACCAGGTCCTATCAGTGCTGTGAGACAGGCAAGATAAGCTAGTCCTTTGGGCAGGCCCCAGACAAATTGAGGTATTGGACACATAACCCAATTCCTTCTCTCCCCAGAGTGATGCTGGGATCCAGGGTTTTTACCCATTCACTCTGTGCTGAGCTAGTAGAAGTGGCTATAGTAACATCTCCCACTAAATCACCATCTCAGATGTCAATGGACCCAAGACTACTAGAATATGCTAGGCCTTATCAGTGTCCCATAACAGATAAGACAAGAAGCCAGTCCTTTGTGGAGCCCCAGAAAAAGTGGGGAATTGGATGTATGGTCCAACTCTTCTTCCTTCCAGGAGGAAGCTGGGGTTTGAGAGATTTTCTTCCAAGTATATGGAACTGTGCCAGGATAGGGATTATAGTGAGAAGGTGTCTTGATTTTCCATACCAGTTTAAATGTGGCTAGTTTCACACTCACCTGTGGCTAGAAGCCTCTCAACTAGTTTCTGGGCACCTTAAAAAATGAATTTTAATTTAATTTAATTATGTGTTTAAGGGAGAAAGGAGAGTCCAGAGTTTCCCATCCTTCATCCTTGCTCAATAACTTCTTACTTTGAAAAAATTTTGTTTGGGTTTTAAGTTGTGGTTAAACATCTAACCATCCCATCCCAGACACCATAAATATGAGTATAGAAGCCTAATATTTCTTGTGGGACACAACTTCAATGTGTCTAGTTTGAAATATCTTACCCAAATAACAAATAATACTAACATAAAAGGTTCTGTTGCTTCTTAACTAGTTAGTAAACAATATAACCATGTCTATGGCATGTGGGGAAAAGGGTTTTAAGTACAAACACCAATGTACATTGCCTTCTTCAAGCCATAGGTCTTGGGAATCTTTGGCATTGATGTTGAAAAGCCTGGAAATGTCTAGTCTTAGGTATCTGAGAAAATAATATTTAGAGTTCATCCCATTGTTTTACTTGGCATTACCCTGACACTGCTCAATCATTTTGTAAATGTGAGTGATGCCAAGTCTACATGTTTCTGATTTAGTTCCACTCAGCAAATCAAAGTGCTATTTTACTAGTGCTGTTTGAGATTTAAGGCAATACCAAGTGGGATCCTTTTAAATAAGGAGACCGAGTAAGAAACCACCACTCAAGTTGCAGATGGGTTAAAGAATGCTTTATACAAACCAGCTCTATCAGTTTCCACTAAAGCATATGTTCTTGCCAAATGCATTCTCTTAGCATATACAAATGAGTTTTTTTAACATTTATAGGCCAAAATTCCATACAGCCACATCTTTATTCAGTTTATTTGAAATAAGTTTCTGTCTCTTATATAATGCTGATCATAGGATATTTGAAGCCATGTTGTTGAGTATTAGAAGACTCAGTAAGTACAGTAGGGTTGTTAGATAAGTAAAGAGCACAGAACATGAGACCAGAGCTAGTAGAAGGGCTTACATTCAAAGGCAAATAGATGAAAATTATTAATAGAAAGAAATAGAACCATGTATAATCTCATAACTCTCTTAAAATGAAACTGGGGCTGGGACACTGGGTGACTGAAGATAACCTAGATGTTTAGAGTTGTGAAACACTGCCATAAATTCACATAGCTAAACGAGGTGATGTGTGATAAAACCACTTTCTTTCTTCCTCTCTAAGTCTTTCACGTTCTTTCATGTTTATCTCTAGTTCTCTAAATATTTCCTCCCATTCAACAATGAGAAAAAGTATGGGGCAATAAGAGAGGAGAGGAAGAATAATTAAAAAGGGAGGTATAAAGGAGAAAGAAAAAACTAAATGGGAAAATACGGGAATGGAGTGAAGAGAAAATAATATACTGTATATACTAGAGTATAAGCCGAGTTTTTGTGCCAAAAATTTGTGCTGAAAAACCCGAACTCGGCTTATACTTGGGTCATACAGGTTATTTGATTCGGTGCACGCGCACCTAATCAAATGCACGTGGTCTCCAGTCATCTGCCGTCTGCTTGAGGGGGTTGTGCTTCAGCTCAGTCCACAAGTCGCGGCTGAACTGAACTGTATTCCACTGAACTATTTAACCCACAATATTTAATGGCACATTTAATTAAGTGAAAACCCCATTTGAGGCAGTAAAGTCTTGTAAATAAATGTTTATAAATCCTGAATCCTTATAATCAGGGGTTTTGGAGTATAAGGATTCAGGATTTTTAACCATTTATTTACAAGGCTTTACTGTCTTAAATGGTTTATTC
>CAUYPK010134348.1:0-49714 GCA_963574355.1 Loris lydekkerianus
GCATTTCTCTGATGATTAAAGATGATGAGCATTTTTTCATGTGTCTGTAGGCCATGCACCTATCTTCTTCAGAGAAGCTTCTGTTCATGTCTCTTGCCCACAATGAAATGGGATCACTTGTTTTTTTCTTAGTAATAAGTCTGAGTTCTCTGTGGATTTTGGTTATTAGAATTTTGTTGGTAGTATAACTTGCAAAGATCCTCTCCCATTCTGAGGACGGTCTATTTGCTTTGCTTGGTGTGTTCTTGGCAGTGCAGAAGCTTTTTAATTTGATCAGATCTCAGAAATGTATTTTTGATGTTGCTTCAATTGCTCAGGGTGTCTTCCTCATGAAGTATTCTCCCAGGCCAATTTTCTCAAGCATTTCCCCTGCACTCTCTCTAAGAATATTTATAGTTTCATGCTTTAAGTTTAAGTTCTTTAACCAGTGAGAGTCAATTTTTGTTAGAGGAGAAAGGTGTGGGTCCAGTTTCAGTCTTTTACAAACTAAAGACAATTAATTTTTAATGGGGGTGCAATGTTTTTGTTAGAAGTGATCGGAAAAGAGATTCCAAGTGACAACACTGGAGTAGGGGACTTCAGAGAAAATAAAATTGTTTTCTCAATAATAAGAAAGTTACTGTTAAAATTTTGTAAAAGTTACTGGTAGTTATTGCGATCAAGGTGTGTTGACAATTCTCCAATTATCTGATTACTGTGGAATAAACTGATCCCAAGGTGATCAGAATGCTATTGTTATACTTATTTATTGGAACCTTGGCTTCCTAAGATATTTACCTCATAAGCTCAAATATGTTGACAAGAATTTCATTTGACCTATGAATATATTTTTTTAAAAATCTTAGTTATTCTCAGATGCAAAGTGCCAGATGCCAAGAATGCAATAATAAATATTGCAATGCTTCTCACCACAAAGAAATACTAAACGTATGAGGCGATAGATATATATCACCTAATGACATGTCTGCATTCTGGAAAAAGCATCGTTAGGCCATTTCATTAGTATAATAAGGCACATTAGATACTGGTAGGCTTTTTAAATATCAAAATATCATCTAATCCACATATGTTCGCATACAAATTTATCCATGAACGTTCATATTTGAATTGCTCATAATAAAGAAAGAGTAGGAAAAACCCAAGTGGCCCACTGAATAAACAGAATAAAATGTGATGTATCCAAAGAATGAAATATTATTCAGCCATGAAAAGAACAAAATTTGATACATGGAAAATCTTAGACGACCTTTGACAAAAGGCTATGTTGTATAATTCCATTCATTTAAAATGCTTCAAATAGGTAAACCTATGGAAAGAGACAGTAAATTAGCAGTTGCTCAGAGATGAAAGTCAGGAAATATTAGAAAATACTGGGGATTTATTTGGGATGTTGGAAATATTCTGAATTTAAAGCATGGTGATGACTAATATAACATCGTGAATTTTCTAAAGCCACTGAATTGTATATTTAAAAATGGTTAACATGGAAATTTGTAGGTTTTGTGTCTTTTAATCTCAAAAATAGTACTGGGAAATATAATCTAATTCAATGTCCATTATAATGTAAGTTAAAAATATTGAAGGTAACTATTTTAAAACAACAGTAAGTCTAATGTCAGATATGTTTAATAGTTTGTTCTTAAACACTTTGACAGAAAGTGGAAAAGTAGGTTCCAAGCTATTTTATTCTCTTTTTACTACAATTCTTCATGAGATTAATTTTAAGCAATTTTCCAGAAAATTGTGTTAGGATCAATATTAAAATAATAATGGTAATATATACTTCCATCAGTATTTCCATAATTCAGATTTATTCATGATTGCCCCTGATATCCTCCACTTAGCTTCCAGCATATTTTGTGTTATTGTATCTGAAGTTCCTACAGGAGAGAATCCTATATATGCATTTTTATATTTCTAAAAATGAATGTTGAAGGCGCCTTATGTATTCCTTGTATAAAACAATACCACTATGTATTGGTATATATTATCGTATTTTGATGATTTAATGGTTCCCTTAAATCATCTGCTTCTATAGGTTTTATAAAAACTGACATGCTTTGAAGACACTTTGGTTTTATTTACAGTAATAAAATACATCCTGAAATTTCAAGCAGTATTTTGTGTTTCAAAACACTTCTTTAATAAAATTAACTTGTATTACACCAAATTAGGTATATACGTTCTATTGTTTTCAATGCATTATGCACATTTTCAATGACTGCATTGCTGTTTCTTGCAGAGAACCTCCCATGCCCAGATTTGGAACATTCACTTGACCTTGGAAATGTGTTCTTTCTCCTGCTTAGCTCTTTGTAGAACAGGATAACATTGAGTTGCCAGGAAGCAACGGTAATGTCAAAAATTACAGCCTCATAAAAGCTTTAATTCTCACCATAAAAATAATATATAAAGTAGAGAACTATGAGGGTGCCTCACACACTGCAATGCCAGGTTTAGGAACTCTACTATAAAATTTACAACACCTATCTATTTGATAGTGGGTGAGAGAGCAAGAAAGTGTTGCTTAAATATAGCTGGGTTTTAAACAAGTGAAGCTTTGAGGGAAGGAGGTTGGGCACGTTTTGTGGACTAAATGAATGTTAAAGACCTGATGTTTAAAAACCTTGTTTCCTTAAGATGGGACTCTAAACAGCACATTTCACCACCCAAATATAATGAACTTAAATTATAAAAGATGGCATGTTGTATGCCTATATGGGGGGTTAGGGGAAATGAGAGCAGTCGTTAAATGAAGTCACACATCCTGAAAAAGTGAAGTAAAAACGAACTCACCAAACAGTCAACTGGATTGTCATAAACAGAAATGGAACAAACAAAAGAGTGTCTGCAAGGTCAAGTGCATAGGCCAGAAGAGGCGGAATTAGCTCTGCTTGGCCCATGTTATGTCGCAATCCCAGGTTTCTCAGCTGAATCCTGATCTACCAGGATTCCGTAGTAGCATCCCGACTGTGAGTAAATTGTGCATTGCCCAGAGCTTCTACCTCTGCATTACGGGAGCATGAGACTGGGGTTAAAAGGAAGGTCACTAAGTAGGCAGGTAGAATTGTTGTTCATGTGTTATGGGGTTTTCAGTCTGCTATGTGGGTAGGTAAACTGTCATTCAAAACAACGATTTTTTCCCACTTTAGGTTTATATTTTAATAGATGTTTTTATAGATTCTTAAAACAGTTTCATCATTTTTAAAGAATCTTCGGTTACAAATGAAATAGAAAAAAAAAAAGAAAAGAAAAGAAAAGAAATCTTACCTTAAAATAAGCAAAGTATATTTACTGTAAGTTTAATGCTCTTCAAAGGAATAACAGAAGTCATGGCCTTTCCATTCTACCAGAATTACAGTGAGTACAGGTTCTCCTGGCAGAGTTATGGATTCAAAAGACTGGGCATTTGGAAAAGCCCTTCTCCACGTGCACCTGGGTGTAGGTTTAAAATGCTGCTGAGCTCTTGTTTTGCACAGGAAGGCAGTCATGAAGCACATGCCACAGGGAACACCTGCTCTCCAGCCATAGAAATATTTTTGAACACTGCAAAAATAGGCAGGGAGTAGGTGCAGATACAATTATTGCTGCAGATTTGTAATTTTCAAAGGAAAATTGCAGCTTTCATTACTGCTGTCTAAATTTAGATGAATGAGAGCAGAATCAGCAAAGTAAGTTTTTGATGTTATATATGTATAAATTCAGATTTTGCACCAGAATCTGTTTGCCACTTTTCTGCCTTTCTCTTATTTTAATATGAATATTCTAAAAGAGATTAAAGAATAAGTTCTAAAACTACCTAAACTATGTTTTGTCGCCTTTTCCATAAAACCATATGATTTATTTAGTCATTTTAGGCCTGAGAAGTAAAGGTAATACTGGAAAAGAGAAGTAATCTTAAAGCAATAACCTCTTCCTTCAGTGGAGCCATTCTTATGGCTTTGAAAAACTGGTTCACACTGTAGAAACCCTTCCCAGAAAACAAATACGCACACAAAATTTTGCACATAATTTTAAGGCATTATGAATTCTCTGGATCTATCAGGTATTTGTTATGAGTTAAGTGTCCTTTCCTCCTTGAGAACATAAGGAGTATTCTCATAACTCACTGCAGTCTCAAACTTTTGGGCTTAACTGAACCTTCTCCCTCGGCCTCTCAAGTGACTGGTATTACAGGCATGAGCCTCTGAAGCCAGACAAAGGTTTACTTCAGAAAAAAAAAAAAAAAAAAATCTAAGAGTAAATATGTTTGTCTTGTTAGTTCATTCTAGCAAATACAACATTTTCAGAGAATAGGAATTTTTCCTGGTGTCTTACTAAATCTTCAACTTGAAACATACCCAACTTTTCATTCCGATAGGTATAAATATAGAAAAACTAGGCAAACAAACATTTTTTCATCAACTTTAAAGTATTTAAGATAGTGTAGGTGTGCATGTATACGTATTTGATTATGTATTTCATAATGTGAATGCTGTCTTTAATGTAACCTTTATGTCTTCTGTGAAGTAGCATATGTACTTGAAATATAATTTGGTGAGTCAGTTAATTAACCCCTACTTTGTTAGCTTACATTTGAGCACATGTAACAGGAGCCTGAATGTAGTTTATCATTAAATGAAAATATGTTTCTCCCTTCCACCTTCCAGAAAGCCCACATGTTGGCATTCCAGAACTGGTCAAATAGTGCTACAATATCACCAGTAGAGTCTTGCACTCTCTTCGCCACTAGACTAACATGTCCACAGTGTTTTATGTAAAAGCATAGACACGTTTGAATCTGCACCAAGAGCAGGAAAATGAAGATGGGCTGCTTTTGTGAAAAGCAGACTCACTGCCCAGAACCGTGTCATGAAGTTGAGCCAAAGACCAAGAACTATGTTCCTGGAAGTCAGCACATTATGGCCCCAAATAAGACTGTGATTCTACTTGCTAGGAAATATGAAATAAGAATGTATATCCAAAGCACTAACAGTTTCCATAAGAATTTTTTAAATATCCCTATTCCATCATTTTAAGCAGTCTTTTTTTTTTTTTTTTTTTTTTGTACCTCCTTTGGAGTATACTTTATGCCACCTAGCACTGAATTATTGCCCTTACTGACTTTAAAACCTTAATGAATGAATTTTATAAATTGATAATAAGAGAGAATAAGTTGGGTATGAAAGTGAGACAGGCTTGTGAAGAAAATAGACAAGATTCATATGGAAGTAAAAAAGAGTCAGTGGATATTTCAGCCAAGGAGTTTTAGGTCATTGTTTATGAAGAGATGAATTCTCCTGACCGTCATGAAAACTTTGCCTATATTTATGGGGTGCTCACTATTTGTCAAATACTACATCTGAATGTCTACTTCCTTACTCAGCCCACATAACTTTACAGAGTAAGTCCTACCATTGTATTTATCTTAAGATCAAGGAAGAGCTGTTTAGATAACTCAAATAATTTTCTCAACGATCCTCAGCTATGAACAGGGTTTACTGGTATTTAACTCAGTTCTCTTCCATGCCAACACCTACACTCTTAACCTTCTATGGCACAAATTTGTCTATAAGCAAAATGTGAAAGCACAGAACTGCTTCTGAGGGGTGTGGCTTACAGGCATTTTAGTATTGATAGAGAAAAGGTTGATTTGGAAAATCTGAAGGAGGCTTAGAGAGGAAGTATGAGCTGGCTCACCTACTAATTTAATTTAGGAGGATCTGTTGGAAGGTGTACGCAAGGGTATGCCGTAGGATATTACTTCTCAAATGCAGCACACATACAAATCATTGAGGGAGCTTATTAGAATAGGGTCAGGATTCAGGAGTTCTAGAGTTAGGCCCAGAACTCTGCCTTACTAAATGCTCTCCCTCCTCTGCTGGATGCGTAATGGTGCTGATGCTGTTGGCGTTAGGTGGGAAGGTATTGATCACTCTGGCAGTTCGCAAGGATATATTTTGAGAAATATACTAGAAAGTCAAATGTATTTCTTGAAGAATAAGGCAAACTTCAAATTAGGAATACCAGTTAATAAAGTGTCGTGAGTACCTTGCCAAGTGAATGAGATGAAAGGGAAGGTCCGGGGCGGAAACTGCGGTGCATGTAAGTAGAAACTGTGGACCACAGCGAGGAGGGAGACTTGGACTCTGCAGAGGAAACTCTGATGATAACAAAAAGCATAGGAAGTAAATTTTCTTTTCTAGCAATGATGTAAAATGTACTGATATTAAAGCTTTGTTGATATCAAACAGGAAGAGTCAATTCTCTGCTGTCCTATGTGGTCCCTGCCTTCTTTGAAAGAGGAATAAGGATTTCATGCTCATTCTACACAAACCCTTGCTTTTTTACAGGTAGTATTTCCCCAACATCAATTGTAAAGTAACATGTTTTTTACCATTACTGTGTAAAGTAGACTACTGCTGGAGTTCTAGGGAAAATAAACTCATGAAAGTTACAGCTGGGAGACGATGAACAGCACAGCTAATGTGCATGGGCTGAGCACATTTCTAGTAGGACAAATACAAAGCATTAACTGCAAACTGGCTTACTGAATTGCATAATTAGATAATGGCAGGATAAATGGGGATATATGAAACAGATCCACGGGCATAATAATTTTTATTTTGTGTAATGTGATGCAGGTGAAATAAGGCAGAAAAACAAGAACAAAAACTTGTCTTCTGGCCAATATGGGTGATGCTGCTCTTTCTGCTTATGCCAAATTTTACAGTTTAATGAAAATAAAAAGAATATAAATGGCTCAAGTGGTGCTATTAGGCTCTAGCATACTCATTACTTCTCTTAACTAAACTATAACCAGACTAAGAGATTTTGCCATTTCAACAGCATTCATCCACTTATTCATTTAGAAAATATTTATTGAGTGTCTACTATTACCAGATACTGTTGAAGAAATGTGTCTATCTAATAAAAAAGACTGAGCAAGGCCCCTGTCTGCATGTTCTTTCATTAGAGTGTGAGGACATAGGATTTTTTTTTTTTTTTTTTACAAGAATAAAGAATTTCAGACCATAGTTAAAATGTATGAAAATGTGACTGAAAATAATTGGAGGGTATGGATATAACTTAAGTTTGTTGGTTAAAATGTTTTTATTTGATAAGCTGCCGTTGAAGATGTGACCTTAATGATAAAAAAACAACCATGAAAAGATCAGGGGTAAAGTAGGTATCACACAGAAGATGAAGCTTGTCTGTGGACACTGAGGTGTGGATACTTGAGGTATGAACAAGAAAAGAAAGAAGAATAGTCGTTGAGGGCGGATTAAGAAGGTACAACGGGGCTCCAGAAGACAAAAGAGGACATAGGGGCTAAATCACACAATGCTGGGTAGAGTAGCCCAGAGGGATTGACTCAATTTTGATGTGTTAGGAAGCAAGTGACACACACAAACTGGCAAGAAAAACATATTTGAGTTACCATTTTAATACACCGCTCTGGCTAGTGAGCAGAGACAGATGTGCAGGAAAGTGAACACGAATGGAAATGTATAAATAGTTCAGGGTAAACTCAGTAGCTCTGATGTGAATATGTAGATCCTTTAATACCATTAGATGGAGGAGTGAGGTCAACTAGTCAGTTGGAGTTTAGGGAAGTTGTGCTTATTAGGTGTCTAAAAAACTGGTGAGCTGCAATGGTTTTAAAACCCATTTAGGGTCAAATAAGGAATAAGAAATCAACAACCTCACCCAAAAGGCGTGTTCCGTAAACAGGAGAAAACTGTCCCAGAGTATAGCATTGTGGAAGGGAAGCAGACATTGTTTTAAAAAGGCAGAAAAAGAGAAGTGTGGTCGTTACTGCTGAGAGCTCAGCTACGGGACGGACGACTGAGGAGGCACACAGAGCTGCTGGGAATTCACACTAGAATCATTCACTAGAGCCACAGGGAGGGAAGGCCAAGAGCAGTGAGTTGCAGGTGCCTTTAATAAATTAAGTCTTTTCTTTTTTTTTCTTCAAAGGAATGTCACTGTAACGGAAACCAGAGAAGTTTGGCAGGAGCTGGAGTAGAGTAGGGGGTAGCCAGCCTTGTCTCTTCTTATTTTCTCGCCAAATAGGTTATAATAAAGGTTGGTGAAAGAAATTTTAGTTCACCCTTGGATCATAGCAAACACTCTGCAGAATTTCAGAGTTTCTATTTCTTTAATAAACATTTCTGATTTCTCCTCTCTTCATATTTAGTAGCGTAAATCAAATTTATGAGTAAGAAACAGTAATCGTTTACTGACAATATTTGGTGTATTTCCTTTTGTGGAGGCCTTGGAAAATAGTAAAAGAAAAAAATCTGTTAAAGTATTGGTTTATTCTGTTTTTTTAAATTTATTTATTTATTATTATTATTATTATTTTATTTTATTATTTTTTTTTTTTGCAGTTTTTGGCAGGGGCTGGGTTTTGGCAGAACCTGCCACCTCTGGTATATGAGGCCAACACCCTACTCCTTTGAGCCACAGGCACCACTTGGTACATTCTGTTTTATCTCAGAGTTCCCCGCCTTTCAACTTTCCTTAAGTCTAGATATCATATACTATTTTTATTTTTATTCTATCGAGATTTCACAACTACATTTATGAACATTATCGTCTTAAATGACCAACATTTTCCCAAGGGGACTGAACTAGAAATACCATTCTGAATAAAAACATGATTAAAACATTCTGGATGAAAATGTTTCTATTTTAAAAAAATTTTTAAAGGAATTTCAAACCTCTTATAAAAACTGAACACAAACCAAAGACATAATAATGTATTTTCTTTAATGATTACACTACACTCATCATGGTCAAAATTATTTTTAAAGTTGTGTGGCACAATAGTGTGGTCTTTGTGAAGGTTACCTAGTTCTCACATATCTAAAATAATATATTTTTCTATAACCAGGTTCGCTTAAATCAAATTACCATGTCGACTTTCGCAGCTTTACCTTATAATGGCCATTTCCCATTCAGCATATGCCGTAGTAAAATTATGTATTGGACCAGTTAAGTGTCACGTCCTGCTTGTTCTGTCACAGTGTCCTTATGCATCACACCAATCGCCCTTCTCCATGAGGCAAGCATAGTCCTCCCAGGGCTGTTGACATAGAAACACAAACAACTCCAAAGGGATAATGCTCTAAATGAGAACATTTAGGAATTGACCAGGAAAACAGGGAGGTAAATGCGTAGTACAGTGGAGCCATCTTTGAAAAATAGCTATTTTTCTGGGTGGTGCCTGTGGCTCAAAGGAGTAGGGCGCAGGCCCCACATGCCGGAGGTGGTGGAATCAAACCCAGTCCCGGCCAAAAAAATAAATAAATAAAATAACAATAATAATAATAGCTATTTTTCTAAAGACATATACATATATATTTTGAAATTGAATTCCATACGTTGATCCTTAATGAGGCACCATAATTGGCAAATGTATGGAGCGTCACTTACTCCAATTATGTACATAAACCACAGCCACACGGTCCTATTGCCACTTATGGAAAAATTTGCTAATAATATTTGATGCTTCTACATAAGATCCCTGAAAAATAATGATTCCTGTAGGGTACAAGAGGAATCTTTTTAAATTTTTATTGATTTTTTTTTAAGTAACACTAGTAGAGTTGTTTCTTGATAGTCTGTTGACTGAACCAGACTGGCAATGCAATCTCTGAAGGATGCATCCCACGGTGCGGGATGCCAAAGGGTCAATTAAAAATTTAAATCCAGCACCTAGGTTGCTCATGTTATGCCAGAAGCCTACTTGTTATTACACTCATATTTGAGGTATTTCAGTAGTTTCCAATTATCCAGTTTCAGGGAGCTGCGTTATGCTCTCAATTTTTAATGCCTAACTCCTGTGGATTTCCGCATGATATCTGTGGGTAGCAGAGTGTCAGAATATACTGACTTTAAGAGGGTACTTACAGTTTTATAAGGCAGTAAATGACATAAAGTTTCCGTATGTGGATATTTCACTGCATGTTACATTATTAAAGGTGTACTGGCTTGGCGCTCTCTCTCCGAGCTTTTGGCAGTAGGGAAATGTGTTTTTCTGTTTGTTTGCTTGATTTTATTTGTTCTTCCTCATGACACACTTTAAATGGCTAACCCTTGAGTACAATATATTTTAATGTTTCATTTTATTATTAATAACTCATATTCTAAACCAGATGTTATAAAGGCAGGTGATTTAAGCTTATGACTTAACTTTACATTTTGTCCACATATTTGGCCTCCATGTTTCTGAAGATATGGGACAAAGGTCATTTTTTATTATATTCTGAAAGTTATTTGCTGATAACCAAAAAAGTAACTATGAGGACCTTGTATGATGAAGCTTTGACTATTTCCTGTTGTTTTGTGTTAAATCTTTGTTAACATACCTAGAATATGGGACTAGGTATAAACAAATGCCCATAAGAAAAACAACATATTACTTAGAGTTATTTTTAAGATATTTTTTAATGTAAACACATGCATACTTAAGAAATTTGCAGGAGACTTTTTTCTGGCTTTACTATAAGAAATTCATTCATTAATATACTACTAATTCAATAAATGGAGATGTATTGGGTATTGTATGTCTGATGTTGGACTAGAAGTCACAGGTTATATTAAACTTTATGAATATCCCTTCCCAAAAAAGAGAAGAACAAAAAGACATACACAAAATATAATGAAAGTCAAGCAGTGGTACATAAGAGTGCTACAAATAAAACCAAATTTCAAAAGAAAGAAAGGTTCTCCTAGCTAAGGGTATCAGAGGATAAAGCTACAAGATCCAAAGTCTGGCAATGGGAGAAGCCGCGGTGCCTTTGCATAATAAAAAGTAATCTACACTTGTGGTGCATCTTACAATGGTATATGTGAAACTTAGTAAATGTGGAAGGTAAATGTCTTAACACAATAACTGTGAAATTTCCAGGAAGGCTATGTTAACCAGTGTGATATAAATGTGTCAATTGGTCTGTGAAACTAGTGTATGATGCCCCATGTTCATAGCAATGTACATAGCTATGATTTAATAAAAAAAAAAAAAAATTAAAAAATTAAAAAAAAAAACTGGCCACATTAGAAAGGAATGCAGGAGGGGCAAAACCAAAGTGAACCATCCGGTTTATGCTGCTGCTGTGGCAAAGGCAAACATTGGATGAATGAATGCTGGTCTATTAAAGATAAAGACAGCAACATTCTCCCGCCTCTTAAAGGACAAGAGAATAATGACTCTAGTAACAGCCAGGGAAACTCCAATGCAGGCTCAGCTTGGGGCCCTCAGACAAAAAACATGAGCTCTCTCCACCAACAGTTCCCTGTGAGCAATGGACAAGCCCAGGCTCAGATGAATCAGGAATAAATTTAGATAATAAAATACACGAATAAGACCTTTTTCATGCCATCCAAGGAAGTGCAGCTTTAGACCTCCCAATTCAGTCTAATGTTAATCTTAATGTTGGAGACACTCCTATAAAACTGCCTACAGGCATTTATGGCCCAATTCCACCAGAAACAGTAGGTTTAATAATAGGAAGAAGTAGTTTCACCATGGACAGACTTAATGTCCACTTTGATATCATTGATGAAGATTATAAAGGTGGAATAAAGGCCTCAGCCACTAAAAATATTCAGCTGTCTGCTGGACATTGAGTGACTCAAATACTAATTTTACCTTATCATAAAGGCAAGGCCAGCCCAGTTACTCAAGAAGGCAGCTTTGGAAGGTTTTTTTTGGCATACTTTCTTGAATGACTCCTGTCCTCAATGTAATGTTTCTTTTAGACATAATATTCAAATTAAAGGTTTGGTTGACACAGGAGCTGACGTGTCCATCATTTCCTCTTACATGTGGACAGAAGGCTGGCCTAAAATTAAAGTAAAAGCAACATTTGTCAGATAAGGGACAATGTCTGATATTGAACAAAGCACTGTTACTTTAAACTGTAAAGGACCTGATGGATAAGCAGCTAGCATACACTCCTATGTTGTTCCCATTGTTGTTACTTTATGGGGGAGAGACTTGCTAAAACAATGGGAAGCTATGCTTACTATTCCTACCATTTTAAAGGCTGCTAAAAATATTATGTTTAACATGGGCTACAGTCCAGCTCAGCCCAGCCCTACACAGGAATCTGAAGTAACTCAAATTGGTAATGATAAAACAGGCTTGGGACTGCCTTCTTTATCAGAGGATTTTTTTCTAGGGGCCCTTGCCCAGCGCTTTGCCCTTTCCTTGCAATGGAAAAAAAGACAAACCCATTTGGGTGGAGCAGTGGCCCCTTCCTCTGGAAAAGTTAGAAGTGCTTCATCAATTAGTTAATGAACAACTACAGGCTGGCCATATAGAACAATCTAACATCCCCTGGAATGCTCTGGTCTTTGTGATTAAAAAGAAGTCAGGTAAATGGAGAATGTTAACAGTTTTAAGAAAAATTAATGCCATAATCCAGCCCATGGTTTCCTTGCAACCAGGGATCCCAAATCCTACTTTAAAACACATCTTAATTGGGAAAGGAGTAAACGTGTATTTTACATGCTAGTACTAAATATGATGTATATGATGTATAATAAATAAATAAAGAACTAATTTTGATGTAAGACACCGAAAGTTTCATTAAAAAATACCCAATAGGTCAAAAGATATCACAATTTTATGCAAAGCCTAATTTGATGCTAAAATGTATGAAAAATGCCCGCTTTCTTATGCAATTTTGTGTGAAAATGACCCACTTACAATGTGTTAATACTAAAACATTATCTGATAATCATTATTGACTTAAAAGATTGTTTTTTTAACATTCATCTGCAGCAAAAAGATGCTGAGTGTTTCGTTTGTACTGTTCCTGCTTTAAACAATGAAAGGCCCACTAGGAGGCATAATTGGAAAGTTCAAGGTATGTTCAATAGCCCTGCCTTGTGTCAATTGTTTGTAGATAAGCCCTTAGAGGAACTCAGGAAGATTTTTCCAGATAGTATATGTTTACATTATACGGATGATATTTTATTAGCCCATCCATGTTCTAACACATTACAAAAATTATTCCAATTGGCTCATTGTAAGTTCAAGGAATATGGTCTTCAAATATCGGAAGATAAAATACAAAGTAAAGAAACTTGGGAATATTTAGGATATCAGATAACTGCTCAGAATATCATTACACAAAAAATTCAAATTTGAAGAGATTCACTTCATACCTAAATGACTTTCAGAAGTTATTAGGAGACATTAATTGGATTAGACCAACTTTAGGAATTCCTACTTATGCTCTCAAAAATTTATTTGCTATTTTAGAAGGAAATTCTAATTTAAACAGTCCTAGAAAACTTACTCTGGAAGCTGAGACAGAATTACAATGGATTGAAGAACATATTCAAGATGCTCAATTAAATAGAATTTCTCAAATTAGTAATTTTTACATTTATGTATTTTCATCAATGCACTCTCCTATAGGATTGATTGCTCAAGAAACAGCTCTTATTGAATGGTGTTTTTTTACCTAATAAGGCATCTAAAAGAATGAAAACATATATGCATAAAATGGCATTTATAATATTAAAAGAAGATAGCATTTAAAACAATTAGTTGGAAGAGACCCAGACAAAATTGTGGTCCCTTTAACTAGTAATCAACTTTCTGATTTATTGATGTTAAATACTGAATGGCAAATTGCTCTATTAGATTATATTGGAATAATAGATAACCATTTGTCCACAGGATAAAAGAATTCAATTTCTTAAAAATACCTCTTGGATTTTACCTAAAGTAGTAAAATTAGAACCTATTCCCAATGCAGAAACATTTTATACAAATGCAAATAAAATGGGAATATCTGGATATTAAGGCCCTAATTCTCAAAAAGTACAACAATCTCGATATGATTTGGTTTAAAAAGCAGAATTATTTGCTATAATATTATTATTAACAGATTACCCTAATCAAGGTTTAAACATTATTAGTGACTTTTTATATTCCACTTATGTGGTTCAAAAAATAGAAACAGTTACATTACCTACTAATACTGAAGAATTGACTCTATTATTTATTTCTCTTCAGCAATTAATAAGAAATAGAGTTTATCCTATTTATATCACCCATGTAAGAGCTCATTTACCAGGACCTATTTCTAAGGGAAATGAAACTATTGATCAGTTAGTAGGATCAGTATTACCTGTTCAGCATGAACATGCTGTACATCACAGTAATATTAAAGCTTTAAAAAGAAAACATGATATTTCTTGGCAAAATGCCAGGGCAATTATAAGATCTTCCCCTACTTGTCAGCCTTTAACAGCTCCACATTTACCTATGAGAGTAAATCCCAGAGGCTTAATATCTTATCAATTATGGCAAATGGATAGTACTCAATTTTCAGAATTTGGAAAATTAAAATATATACATCATTTGGATATGATGGATATCCAAATGGATACTTATTCTCATTTTTCATGGGCTTCAGCATTATCATCTGAAAAGGTTGATGTGGTTATTACTCATTTATTGGAAGCTTTTTCAGTTATGAGTAAACCTTCATCCATTAAAATAGATAATGGGTCTGCTTATATTTCAAATAAATGTCAAGCTTTTAAAAATTACATAATATCAAACATATTACTGGAATTCCTGGAAATAGCACAGGACAAGCCACAATTGAAAGACAAAATCAAACATTAAAGAAATGTTATTAAAACAGAAAAAAGGGGGGAGAACAGTATAATATCACCCCTAGGGATAGAATATCTTCAGCTCTTTTTAATTTAAATGTTTTTAATGTGAATGAGAAAAACGGAATTCCTGCATATAAACATTGGGTAACTGTTACTCCCCCTCCATTAAATCTAAAGCATACTATAAGAATACTTTAACAAATGCTTGGGTACCTGCAAATGTTATATGTTGGGGAAGAGAATATGCTTATATTTCTACAGGACATACTAAACTTTGGGTCCCAGATAAAAACTTGAAGTTGCAACATAGTTCAGAAGAGCTTTGTCTCAGTCATGGGGAATAAGAAGAAGACCACAGAGACAGTAACAGCCAACCTGGAGATGATCAACCTGACTCCAACAAGGAGAGAGAGAGATGATCTTTCATGCCTCTGACAAAGAAAGCTCCATCGCTGACTTGGGGACAGGTGAAGAAACTGTGTCATGAGGCTCAAGGTTTGGTATATTACACTCAACAAGTAATGAATGCTGTTAATTTGTTTTTGGCAATAATTACCTTGTTATCCATTCCACCTGAAGGAAAGAAATTTGAATATTGGACTTATGTCCCTAACCCTCCTTTACTTTGAGGAGTTAGCTGGCTGGAACCTACTGTGCCTTATCTATGTTAATGATTCATCCTAACTCCATCATCCATATGACATTAGAGGACCATTTAAGCCTGAAGAAGGCACCATTATTACTAATTATACAACTGGAGTAACTGGCCCTCCTGTTTTCTTTAGAGACCAACCACATTGCTTTAATATGGCTATGCAACCGTGGGTCAGTTTGCATGAAAATAAACC
Source organism: Loris lydekkerianus (assembly GCA_963574355.1). Classification (NCBI taxonomy): domain Eukaryota; kingdom Metazoa; phylum Chordata; class Mammalia; order Primates; family Lorisidae; genus Loris; species Loris lydekkerianus. The sequence goes on from CAUYPK010134348.1 coordinate 15,480, forward strand.
TAAAGAATCAAATGCACTAAATGAAATATACATGTTAAATACCTATTCTTTAGATGAGTTCTGCCACAACCGTGGTCTTTCTAATCCTGAATTGCCACTTTGTACAATGCATTCATTCATAGAAATTCATGATTGGATATATTGGAATAACTGTAAAGGAAAATTTCCTTATATGCTTATTTATACTACAGGTCATGAAGTAATTGATTGGGCACCAGTTCCTTTTTAGAAACCTCATTTGAGGCACCAGTCTCATTTGAAATGCCATTGCATGGAAATAGGACTGGAATACTGGCTAATTACTCAATGCATTGGAGTAATGGTGGGTTTTCACCACCATTCCCAGGCATTGCTGCTTATCCCAAAAAGTATATATTTGTGGAAAGTAGCCACAGCCTTTCAGCCATTAAAAGCCTGGACTGGAGGATTGAATAAAAATAAAATGATACATGAAATGAAATTTGAAGTGAAAGAAACAAAATATATACAGGCCTGTTTACAATTGCTTTTTGTATGGCTGAAAGAAAATGTGACATGGAATAAACTAACAGGAGAATTCTTTTGTTCAAATTGTCAAATGTTTACTTATATTAACAATTCTGTGAGTTTTAATTGCTTCCAAGGAACTATTATATTTGCTGAGAGTGCATATCAGAGCCTGGCTTCCTGCTAATCTGACCAGACCATAGCAGGAATCTTAAGCACTGTCCATATTGCAGCTCCTGGCTGATACAATTTTAAAGAGAAGCAGACGTTTTGTTGGACTGTTGATTGCTGTCATTCTGGGACTCATAGCAGTATCTGCTACCACCGTGACAGCTGGAGTTGCCCTTACTCAAGATATTAGACTCAGAACTTTGTGGCTGATTAGCATGAGAACTCTGAACAATTATGGACAGCCCAGAAATAAATTGACCTTGAGTTATATAATGAGATTTCAGACCTAGAACAAGCTGTTGTTATGTTGGGAGCTGAACTGGTTGGTTTAAAAAAGCAAGTCAGACTCAAATGTGATTAGAATATGACAACTTTTTGTATTACCCCTGTTATGTATAATGAAACTAAATTTCCTTGGGAGAAAGTTAAAAAGCATTTGTTAAACCATGATAATTTAACTGCTGATATTGTAAGTTTATAGCATGAGGTGTATTTAACTTTCCAATGAAAATTGGAAAAGATTGATGACGATTCATATTGCAGGGAATTGCAGATGAAATTAAACAGTTAAATCTATTACCTAAGATAAATGGGCTTATTGGAAGTTCTGTAGGTTCATTTGCATTGTTATTAATTTTTTATTTGATTTTATACATAATTTGTAAAAAAGTTAATCAAGCTAAGAAGGAGAATGAGAGACATGCCACTATTTTCACTCTTATGTTAAGTGATATGAATGCCCACTGTCAGAAAAAGAAGGGGGAGGCCAGGTGTAGTGGCTCACACCTGTAGTCTCAGCACTGTGGAAGGCCAAGGTGGGTGGATTGCCTGAGCGCAGAGGTTTGAGACCAGTATGAGCAGGAGTGAGCCAGAGTGAAACCCCATCTCTACCAACAACAAAAAAAAGCCAGTTGTTGTGGCAGGTGTCTGTAATCCCAGCCACGTGGGAAGCAAAGGGAAAGAGAATTACCAAAGGAAGAACAGAAAAAAAAAAAAGAAGAAAGAAGAAGAAAATAAGAAAAAAAATAAACTTCAAATGAAAAAGAATGAACAAGCAAGCTGAAATGGAAAGAATAACAAAAAAAAAAAAAAGAAAAAAAAGAAAAAGAAGGGGAGATATAGGCAAAAAGTCTATAAACCTTTGTCCCTGCCATTCTGAGAGTGAGCTAGTAATAAGTCTTATTTGGCACAGTCTAGGAGAAACTGGGGCAGAACTCCATTACAGCCTTTGGCCTGGACACGTTGGAGGTAAAAATCCCGTGATCAGAAGCCAGCCCAGTGGGCTGGGGGCATGCAAACATGTCAACAGTATGTCTTAGGAATCTCCAGGTGGTGGTCTTTTAAGATTAAGTTACTGCCTCCAGATTGCTTGGGGCCTAACAGGGCGGGTGAACAATCAACCCTTTCCCCCACAGTGGTTTGTGACCTTATCAGAATGTGGGTAAATGGCTGATGGCATGTTCTTCCATGATTACTATTTTAGGTATAATAGAAAATTTAGAAGAATGTATATCAGTTAGATTAACAGTGTGCAAATGCAGCACCAGCTATATAAGCTGTGAAGAAATAAAAGTTTGCTACTCAACATCATAGAGTTTGTAGCCACTCTTTGTTGTATTCTATTTCAATTGCAGGTCAATACTCTGCATCACCAATCATGCATAAGGGACATCACGCAACAGTCTATTCTATCATAAGTTTATTTCTGAGAGTGAATTTTTGGGAAATCTTGGAAATAGCCTTTTCTATGTAGAGGCATTGGCCTTACAAAGAGGTATTGGATTGAGTCACTTTTGGAACAAATATGTCATTGTAATTAATGGCCAAAGGTGGATTTTATAAATTGAAAGACTTCTAAATTTTCTTAAAACTTTCAGAGATCTCATATTTGAAATAATTAAATTATATTAATACAGAAATTATATTAAAGGAAAAACATAATGTTATGGCTAGCCCTAAAAATTCTCCTGACAAAATTAAAGAACATCTGATTTAAAACAAACAAACAAAAAAGAAATATTTTTAACACTGCCCTGTAAGCATAATAATGGGCCAGTTTGTTTCATAATCCAATGGTTAAAATTCTGTATTTTCATCTCAGCAGCCTTAATTTTGATTCTCAAACAGAGAATGAACCTGTTATAATTTAATATTTATAACTTATGCCATTTATGTTCTTTTTCCATTCTATGCACAACTTTGCTTTTCCATATTCTATGAAGATATATGAGACTTTTAAATATTTATGTGTAAATGATCAACTGAAAAGCTAAGACCCTAGAAAATATTATAAGTTATATAAGAACAAAATTATAAGTTACATCTTGTTCATGACTTTTGTAGATCTTGTAAAAACTGTATTCCACCTCTTAAAATACTTCCTGCATGTTTAATTATGTAATAATAACCTTAAAGATTATCAGCTTTACTTACAAGATGAAAGTTCAGCTGTTTGTTCTCAGTAAAGTTTACTCCATTCATTTTTCTTCTCTGTGGATCATAGTATTTTGGCCAATCAAAAATGGATAGCTGTTAAAACTGTATTTAAATAAGGCAAATACTGAGCTGTAGCCAATCCAATTGTTTTTATACCTCACTTTCTCTTTTCTGTCCATACATGTTCTCAACATTAGAGTTTCTCTAAAATGTATTGTTTGGGAAACTGAGTCTTTGTCAAAGAATAAGATTCTTGCTTTTTAAACTTTCTAATTATCTGTTTAGTCAAATGAATAATTAACTTCATAGCAAACTGTGATCCTGTTTTGTGAAAAGTGGTTTCTTGAGAGTAAGAAAAGTTAGACAGAAAGGAAAATGACATTGTGTAAGAAAAGATCTTGTGTGGTAAATTTTGTCCTGAAACAGAATAATTATTTAAGAAAATGAAAGGCAGTGCAAACCAGAATGTTTATAATGTTTGTAAATTATCTGTCCAGGTTGAATAAGGCTCATAAAAGGGAATTTGTGAAGGAATTTGTATGTGATCCAGTTAACTATGTATTGCTTTTATAATCTTTTGGCTTAAAATCTTGTTTAAACAAATTTTGTAAGTCTTTGATATTTGATAAACCTTCCAAAAAATCAAAACTCTAAATGTGCTCTTTTTGAAATATTAAGACCATTGAAATTCTGAGAAAGACATATTAGGCTTTTTTTTTTTAGATAGAGTCTCACTTTGTCACTCTCAGTAGAGTATCTTAACATCATCGCTCATGGCAACCTCAAACTCTTGGTCTCAAGTGATTCTCTTGCCTCAGCCTCCCTAGTAGCCAGGACTAAAGGTGCCCACCACAATGCCCAGCTATTTTTAGAGACGGGGGTCTCACTCTTAATCATGCTGGTCTTGAACCTGTGAACCCACCTCAGCCTCCCAAAGTGCTAGGATTACACGTGTGAGTCATTGTGCCTAGCCATGCTAATATGGGATGTTAAAAATGTATACAAAATATTGTCAAATATAAAATGGAGGCTAATTGTTTGTGAATTATGTTTATATATGTTCCAATATTATAAAATATTAGTCTGTCTTAATTTTTGTTGTCAACAATAATTTTAATTCATCTCAGAAAGTGTTTTTGTAACTGACTAAATGCAAAGTTTATCCTTCAAGGAAAGTAGTAGAAAAGGCTGGAAGTTCTCTCAAATTCAAATTTCTGATGACTTTGGAGATTAAATATTATCGGACTAAAAACAAACTTCCAGGACTTTAACAAGAAGACTAACATGTACATGAGTATTGCTAACCTAAATTCAAGCAGAACAGAAATCTGTTACATGGAATCAAGCTGATTTGTTATCACTTTTTGTTTGAACATTGCTGATTCTTTCTGTGTTCTGTTTTCTAGGAGTCAAGAAAACAATTTTCCATCTTTTAAGCTATTTGTAACTTTTACCAATGTATGTACTGATAAGTAAAATTTGAAACATTTATTTTTTTTCTCTCTCCTTGGTTTCTCCAGAATTTGAAAACCATTTGTAAGTATTGTTAATTTCTGAGATTACAGTTATTTGTATAAGTTTAATAAGAATCTGTTTTGTTGGGCGGTGCCTGTGGCTCAGTGGGTAGGGTGCCAGCCCCATATACCAAGGGTGGTGGGTTCAAAACTGGCCCCAGCTGAACTGCAACAAAAAAATAGCCAGGCACTGTGGTGGGCACCTGTGGTCCCAGCTACTTGGGAGGCTGAGGCAAGAGAATCACCTAAGCCCAGGAGTTGGAGGTTGCTGTGAGCAGTGTGATGCCATGGCACTCTACCTAGGGTGATAAATTAAGACTCTGTCTCTACAAAAAAAAAAAAAAAAATCTGTTTTGTTGGTTCAGCACCCATTGCTCAGGGGTTACAGCACCAGCCACATACACCAGGGCTGGCGGGTTCAAGCCCAGCTCAGGCCTGCTAAACAAAAATGACTACTACAATAAAAAAAAAATAGCCAGGTGTTGTGGTGGGCACCCATAGTCCCACCTACTTGGCAGGCTGAGGCAAGAGAATCACTTGAGGTCAAGAGTTTAAGGTTGCTGTGAGCTGTGACACCATGGCACTCTACCAAGGTAACAAAGTGAGGCTCTGTCTCAAAAAAAAAAAAAAAAAAAAAAAAAAAAAAAAAAAAATTTTTTTGCTATAATTTTTTTTTTAAAGTGCGAAATTAGTGAGAGAAAAATGGGTGAAAAGGGGAAAAATATCTGCAGCCCACCTATATTCAATTCCAGGCTTGTCTGCATTGCCAGCTCATAAAATGAGACATAGCTGTTTCACTGCATTGCTCTATTAAATTGTACTAAGAGATTGGCCAAAGAATATAGAATTATATACAGTAGTTATATTTGCTCTGAAGCCTTAAGACTTAACAAAAGTCACCTGTTGGCTACACTGGAAAAATTTGTGCAGTATTACATGTTATCTGCTGTGTCTATATAGATATCTCAGAAAAAATTGGAGCCTCAATATTCACTTGAATTGCCCAGAACTTTGGATCAGTTATGTAGGGACTCTTAAAACTAGGTATTGGTTTGGTGCCTGTAGCTAAGTGGCTAGGGCACCAGCCACGTGCTCCAGGGCTGGCTGGTTCAAACCTAATCTGGGGTCTACAAAACTACAATGACAACTATAACAAAAAATTAGCTGGGTGTTGTGGCAGCCACCTGTAGTCCTGGCTACTTTGGGAGTCTGAGGCAAGAGAATCGCTTAAACCCAAGAGTTTGAGGTTGCTGTGAGATGTGATGCCATTTCACTCTACCGAGCGTGACATAGTGAGACGCAGTCTTAAACAAAACAACAAAACAAACAAACAAACAAAAAAACTAAGTATTATCTTAAGAACTGTGCTAAGACTGTAAAATGTTCTCATTGTGTGAACCTTAGTCTTGAAATCCAAAACTTGTAAATATTTGTAAGTGACTATTAAACATTTTCATTCTCTAACCCTGGACCCAAACTTGACTTCCTTCCTGTCAGCATAGGAAAGCCAGAAAGCAACAAACATATGCAAGTTTGATGAGGCCTTGCAAAAGCCAGGTGAATGCCCTAGGGATTTCTATGAAAGACTGTGAAACATACAAACTGGCCAAACCATTATATGGAGCCACAAAAGTGAAAGAAAAAGGGCCTATTGAGTAGAAATCTGACCAATCAAAACCCTTCAAGAGGCTAAAGGAAAAACTGCAGGCAACCCTTTTGAACTGTACATATCAGAAAGAAATAGAACAGCTGAAGGAATGCTCACCCAGAATGTAGAATCCTAGGCAAGACCAGTTACTTATCTCTCTAAGCAACTTGATGGGGGTCTTGAAATGATGACCTCTGTGCCTAAGAACACTGGCAGACACTGCCATTCTGGTGCAAGAGGTTGATAAGTTGACTTTGAGACAAAACTCAAGAGTCTGGGTACCATACACAGTGGTTACTTACATAAACAAACACCAAAGGGCACCATTGGTTGACCAACTCTGTGTGTGTGTGTGTGTGTGTGTGTGTATTTTGAGATAGAGTCTTACTATATCACACTTGGTAGAATGCCATGGTGTCACAGCTCACAGCAACCTCAAACTCTTGGGCTTAAGCAATTCTCTTGCTTCAGCCTCCCAAGTAGCTAGAACTACAGGCACTGCCACAACATCTGGCTAGTTTTTTTTTGATGTTGTTGTTGCAGCTGTCATTGTTGTTTAGCAGGCCGAGGCTAGGTCTGAACCTGCCACCCTTGGTGAATGTGCCCAGCGCCATAACCACTGTGCTATGGGTGCCGAGCCTTTTTTGTTGTTGTTGTTGAGACAGAGTCTCACTTTTTCACCCTTGGTAGAGTGCCATCATGTCACAGGTCACAGCAACTTCAACTCTTGGGCTTAAGTGATTCTTTTACTTCAGCTTCCCAAGTAGCTGGGACTACAAGCACCTGCCACAACACCCAGCTATTTTTTAGAGATGGGGTTTCACTCTGTCAGGTATCCAACTCATGAGCTCAGGCAATCCACCCACCTTGGCCTCCTAAGTGCTAGGATTACAGGAATGAGCCACACCCATCCCTAATTGGTTGAACAACTCATGCCTCATTGAATATCAAAACTTACTGTGTAAAAATCCGAGATTGGTTTCAGGAGTCGTATGCATGAGACATGCACTTCAGATAGAAGAAAAAAGAAAATCAAGAAGCTTCTGGGGATATACTTCTACATTCCCCTTGTGGCCACTCTTGCCAAGAAAGTCAGCCAGCATTGTATGGCATGCAACCAACACAATGCTAATCAGGGACCATCCCTGCCACCTGAAATTCAGTCACTCTAATCCCTGTAGGACTGAGTTTCAGTTGGCAGGGATGGCTCCTGTTTAAGATGTACAAATAGACTATGCTGAGTTGCCCAGATGTGGGGGAAACCAGTACTTGCTATTTTTGGTCTGCACATACTTAGGATAGGTGCAAGCCTTTCCCATCACGCCTTAGTAAAAGCCTTGTCCAGGGAAATTATCCCATGGTTAAGATTGCACTCCAGGTTAGAGCTGATAATGGACTGGCCTCCATAACAGAAATAACGCAAATAATAGCTAAAGCCTTGAATATCACCTGGAAGGTACATGTGGCATATAGGCCTCAAAGCTTGGGCAAAGTAGAGCACATGAACAGAGCCATAAAAGCAGAAATTGTTAAACTCTGCCAGGAAGTAAAGCTTAGTTGAGTACAGGCTTTGTCAATGGTCTTGTTCAATATTAAATATACCCCTTCTAAGAAATCATGGTATTCCTCTTATGAAATAATGTATAACAGACCTCCACCAATCCTCTACAATTTAGCAGGGACTCCTAAAATAACTGGGAGAGACTGAATTGAAGAGGCAGTTAGAAGTCCTAGGAAGAGCAGCAAAAATCTCCACTTGGGTAACTAACTGTGTTCTGTTTAGTCTTTTGTGTCTGTACACCCTTTCTGTCCAAGGGATCAAGTGTAGGTCAAGGATCAGAACCCAGTACCCCTCAAACCAAGATAAGATAGAAGAGAATGTACATCGTCATCCTGACCACACTCACAGCAGCAAAAGTTGAAGGGATCCTCACCTGGATCCATCACAGCAGGTTGAAGAGAGCTTCACTGCCCCACCCCCCCACCGTGGGAAGCAAAACCAGATACAGCCAACCCCTGCAAGGTAACTTTTGAGGTGGTCAACATGCCCTGCTCCAGCCACATACTGGGAGCTGGCTGGCCAAGGCACAGTGAAGACTGAGGAAATTCCTCATGGGACGTGTCTTAATTGGTCCTTAGACTTTGAGAAAGGGAAGGATACTTTTCACATTCCCCCCCTTCTCTTCCAAAAGGCATCTATAACAGTCTCTGACCATCACTGAGACTTTGGGTAATCATTCTTGTGGTTTCCCCAATTCACATGGTATTTGGAAATAAACCTTTGTCTTATTAATCTACCATAATTGTGAGTTGATCTTTCAGTGAACCAACCAAGGGAAAAGGGCAGGTTTTGCGGTGATCCCTACAATCTTTTTTTGTGAGCGTATTAGAGCGTATTAGAAGTAATAGAATGTTTCTATTCATTGTTTTCTTTCCAAGGTACTGCTTCCTTGCCAGTTTTTCTGGAGCCATCAATAAATACTGTGAGAGTTATTTTATTTTATTTATTTTTATTTTTTTAGGGGATTAGTTAAAGGGGGTTAAAAAATTTAAGGGGTAAAAGCTGTAGAAAGCCTTGGTCTTTTAGATGTGGCAATGTAAATTGTATGTCACCAGAGAAGTCTGCTCAAGAGATTTGCAGCTTTTCTTTTGAATCCATGCAATTTGAAAATAGTTTTTATCTAAGCCTGGAATAAGGATATGAAGGTCATATCCTATTAGTTGTTGACATCTTATTCTTCCTTGAAAGATTAGATAAAATCTCTAATCTAGTGTAATATATATATATATATATAGTTGTTTTTTCTTTTCTTCTTCTTCTTCTTCTTTTTTTTTTTTTTTTTTTTTTTTTAGAGACAGAGTCTCACTGTATTGCCCTCAGTAGAGTACCGTGGTATTACAGCTCACAGCAACCTCAAACTCTTGGGCTTAAGTGATTCTCTTGCCTCAGCCTCCAGAGTAGCTGGGACTGCAGGGACCCACCACAACACCCAGCTATTTTTTTTTTTTTCATTTATTTCATTTTTTATTAAAAATGGAATGCTTCATGAATTTGCATGTCATCCTTGTGCAGGGGCCATGCTAATCTTCTCTGTATCGTTCCAATTTTAGTATATGTGCTGCTGAAGCGAGCACCACCCAGCTATTTTTTTGTTTGCAGTTGTCATTGTTGTTTAGCAGGCCCAGGCCGGGTCTGAACACTCCAGTCTTGGTGTATGTGGCTGGTGCCATAACCACTGTGCTACAGGCACCGAGCCTGTAGTGTATATTTTTTAAGAAGGATGATGAGGAAGAAATAAGCATTCAATTATACCTAAGCTAGGTGAGAATTAGCATAGTAGTCCAGTGAGTGTATGAGGGGGTGTTTAAAATTTAAAGAGTAATGGACAAATTTTCATGGCTTCTAGTTAATTGTCTAGTATTAATAAGTTGTTCAATATAAGTTAAATCCTTTTTTGTCTGGGGCAATAACATTTGAGGGGAATGAAGTGATAGGTCTCCTTTTAGGGTATTGAATAAATGACTTATGGTTGAAGCCAGTTTATATTCCCGAATAATTGTTACAAGTCATTTAAAGAGAGTTAGTCATGAACATGCAGAATGATTTTTGGGGTTTTGACAGTTCTTTCAGACAAGATAGAACCTAAACACTGCCAGGGTGCCTGAAGATGAATTTTGTTAGGAGCTACCACAAGGTGTGCTGAATTCATGGAAGTAAGAAGGTGTAAAATTTGGTTAAGTGTGTTTTGGTCTGGGTGGGCAATCAAAATATCATCCATATAATGATATATTAATATAGTTGGAAATTGTTTTCTCATGGGAGATAAAGCAGAGGCAATGAGAGATTGACATAGTGTCAGACTGTTCACCATGCCTTGGGGTAAAACTTTCTATTCAAAATGTTCACGTGATACAGAGTGGTTTAGACTGGCAACCAAAAAGGCAAATTTGTGTCTATTTGAGGGGTGAAAGATCATAGTGAAAAAACAATCTTCTAAATCAATGATAGCTAATTTATAATTTTTGGGAATGAGAGCAGGGTTGGGAGCTCCAGGTTGTAGAGCTCCCATAGGGAAAATTTGGGTATTAATTGCTTTTAGATCATGAATGAGTCTCCATTTGCCAGATTTCTTTGGAACACAAAATGAGTGTGTTCCAGGGACTAGTGGAATGTTTAAAGTGACCAGAAAAAATTTTTTTATTTGTTTTAATTTCTCCCTTTATCAGCCACTGAGCCATCTAAACTGGAGAGTCAGATTTCTAGGTGAGTTTGAATGGTTGATGGACATCAGTGGCCATTAAGATAAATTTGGTTTGGTGGTGTCTGTGGCTCAAGGAGTAGGGCACTGGCCCCATATACCAGAGGTGGTGGGTTCAAACCCAGCCCCCATCAAAAACTGTAAAAAAAAAAAAAAAAAAAATTGGTTTGGTAGAGATTTCTACTTTCCATTGGGACAAGAGAGCTCCACCCCACAAAGTGTGGGGAATATTCATTCTCAAAAGGTTTTAGAGATGACTTTTGACCATCTGGTTCAGTAAAAGGCAGGCGATATTAACTCATGAGGGGAACTTGGATTCCTCCCACACCAGTGATGGTAGTCACAGGAGCTTTAGTTTCCCAATTAGGAGGCCAATCTTTGGTGGAGATAATAGTGATATCAGCACCTATATCCATGATACCAGTACATTGTTTGTCATTTCTAGTAATGGGAGAGAGGATACCTGAGAAGGGTGAGGTCTAGGAGAACAGGTCTTCTCAAGGAGACCACAAGGATACATCTGCAGGGTCCTCTCCATGGTGACTCGGCTCTTGGGAACTTGTGGACTTAACTTTCTGGAACTTGGAAATTTCCACTTCTATGAAATCCTATAGTTCTGTGGGGGCTGGAATAACATCTCCCGCTTGATTCAAACTGGCCAATGAGTAAGGTACCAATGGGTTGGAAATTTTTGACTGGAGATAAAAAGGGAAAGACCAAGCCAGTTGGGGAGCATGGCCATTTGGAATTCTTCTATGCCATAAGCTCCCAGTCAGTGAATAAACCCTTCCTCTTATAAACATGGTGGTGGGTGCTCTTTCTCTCTATTGGGCCTTGCCTTCTGCAACATTATTGGTTCCCTGGCTGGGAAGTGAGATCATCCTTGGAAAGAACATGCACCTGGTAGTTGCTGCCAATCCTCTGGACACCCACATGGAGGCCTCTGATCAGTCTGGGCAATGTGAATCACTGAGCATGCCAGGGAGGCAGTTTGGCCTCCCTGTGTGGATGGGCAAAGAAAGGACTTGCTCAGTAGGTCTTCAAGGAGTGAAACACCAGGAGGAACTCGCATGCAGGAACAGTACCTACACAGGGAGACATCTAAGCAAGGTATGATCCATCTTGGGTTCCCAAGATTTGGGTGGAAGTGGGGATCTGATCAACCCCTGGGGTGTTAGATTGCCAGCAGTTCTGTTAAAAGGTGTATGAGAATGTGTGGATGTGCTATGACTAAGTGAACTTTGAGGACCTCAGACCTCCCTTTACAGGGCCTAGGGGAATGTTGGTTTACCTCCTATGGCTAAGTGGCAGTTCCAGTGGGAAACTGAAGCTGCTTAGGTTAAGAAATGGGTTGGAATTGTATGCATGTGAGTGCTTGGAGACTGACTGAGATGGGTAATGACAAGTGAGGTTTTGCCCCCCCTTCATAGGGTGAAACAATTGTATGAGTGGCCCTTTCTTCCCTGTTCCAACTTTGACCCCTGGCTATTCTGAGAAAAACTGCAAGTTCTAGGTTTTCTGCTTTCTGTCTCAGACACAGGTCTAGTCTTTGGTGGCCACCTGGCCACGTGAGACTTAAGGGGAAAATGAAAAGAAAGAATGACTGTGTTGTGGTTTTGTTACTGGAATTTCTTCAGTGAGTCCTTGGTTTCAGGGATTTGAGAATTGAGCCCACAGGCCACAGATTAGTGATAAAATGGAATTTTGTTGAAAGGAGGGGCATGCAGAGAGAGTGGAGAGTACCAGAGCTACTGGCAGTGGGGAGGAGGCCCAAGTTGGAGGTCTCTTGCATGGGTCCTTTGTCTAGGGATAAATAATTGGCCCTAAAAGATATTTTGGCCAGGACTTGGTAAATGGAAAAATACCTTTACAAACTAAATGGGTGTTGTAGCAAATGAATGAATGCAGCCCCTCACCTTGGGCAAGGTTATTAGGTCTTTGCTGTGGCTTTTGTCTGGGGAAGGAATTAGTTGTGTGCTTCCTAGTCAGGGTGGAGCCATCCAAAATGTTCGGGGTCCCTTTGTTCATGACCTTGTAGGGCTCAGAGGGTATGGCCTGCAACGTGTTTGTGCCTAGAGATGGGAGTCTGATGTCTGATCCCACCTGACCTGGAAAATGGGGGTTCCCTGTCCAGCCCTGAGTGGGAAAATCCTGTATCAATGTTATATTCCACAAAATGTCTCTCATTTGTAAAATGTAATAATTTGGTTGTTTAAATTATTGGGGTCAAGATTTCTGAAAATGTCCATCTTGGCTGCATTTAAAGCATTGTTTAGTTAGTATGTAAAGCTGCGGGTAGGGCTCTAGGGTGGGCCTGTGTGGCAGCCTCATACTTAAAGCATTCCAAAGTGACAATTTGGCAAGCTTTTATAAAATCAGCTACTAGAGCATTAGGCTTGCTTGTAAAAATGGGCAAAATAACTTGATGGCAATCAGGGTTGGCATTGGTATATACCAATTGTTTTAAAAGGACTTCTCCAGTGTTTGGGTGGTCAATTTAGCAATTGATAGTTTGTTGAAGGGGATTGATAAAATCTAAATAGGACTCTTTAGGCCCTTGCAAGATGTTAGCAAACATGCCTGCAGGGGAATCAGTGTCAGTCATTTTATAGTAGGCTTTTGGAGCCACAGAGGAGCAAAGCTGGAAGACTCTTTGACCCAGTTCTATTTGTTGTTTTGTCTCAGAAAATTTGCCTTTGCCAGCAAGCCTATCAAGCATAATATCATTATCTCTAGTTCCAGTGGTTTTTCCAACAATACAGAGATTTTCTTCAAATTCATGTAACCAAATGCCATATTGAGCAGAGGTAGTAACAGTTTCAACTAGAAGTCTTCCAATCGGAAGGCGTCATGATACTACAGTTGGCAATATTATCTATGAGACCCCTGGTATAGCTATTGTGTATGCCATTTTCTGTAACTGCTGCTCTAAGATCTTTCGTGAGTTTAAAGGGGAGGGCGATATATTTTGGGTCCCTACTGTCTTCAGAAATTTGAAAGGAAAAGCCTGTAAAATAAATATCTTCAGGCTCAAGTCTTCCTGCAAAGCTTGAGTGAGCATAGTTTCCCAAAATAATTCTCCATGCTTTGGTGGGGAGGAAGCCAGAGCATCTGGCTGTGAGTTAGGTGACTGCTGTTTGTTTTTTCACGGGGGTGGGGGTGTGGGGGGGTGGTTTCTTCCTCTTTTTCTTTTATAAGGGTGTAACAAAAGGGTTATTAGGGGATATTTAGGGGGATTTGGGAAAGATGCCAGTGGGCTGTAAAGCTACTCAGCACATATTCCAGTTGGTTAAATGTTGGACACTGACTGGGCCTAAAATTGATGTAACAGGTGCCAATTTTTTTTTTTTTTTTTTGAGACAGAGTCTCACTATCTTGCCCTTAGTAGAGTGCAGTGGCATCACGGCTCACAGCAACCTGAAAGTCATGGGCTTAAGTGATTCTCTTGCCTCAGCCTGCCAAGTAGCTGGGAATAGAGGTGCCCACCAAAATGCCTGACTATTTTTTGATTGCAGTTGTCATTGTTTAGCTGGCCAGGGCTGGGCTTGAACCCGCAAGCCTCGGTGCATGTGGCTGGTGCTGTAACCACTGTGATGCTGAGCCAACAGGTGCCAATTTTCTCCCATCACATAATTTCAAACTACCTTTCTCCTGGTAACACCAACACTGGTGGAAAATGATAGGACGTTCGTAAGGTCCTGGTTAGGGACTTTACAAAGGAGGCATGGAGGAATTTTTGGAGTTGTAACTGTGTGCATTTTGTTCTTCACTAAAAGACTGACTCATAAATTAATGCAGTGGCAACTGCGGATAAAATATAAAAAACAGACAAAAAATATAAAAGCCACTCTTGGCCAGAGGGAAGTCCTGATAAAATCCCTGTAAATGGCTTGGCGCTTGTAGCTCAGTGGTTAGGGCACTGGCCACATACACCAGGGATGGCAGGTTCAAACCCAGCCCAGGCCTGCTAAACAACAATGACAACTACAACAGAAACAATAAAATAGCCAGGCGTTGTGGCGGGTGCCTATAGTCCCAGCTACTTGGAAGGCTGAAGCAAGAGAATCCCTTAAGCCCAAGAGTTAGAGGTCACTCTACCAAAGGTGACATAGTGAGACTCTGTCTCAAAAAACAAAACAAAAAAAGTCCTTGTAAATGGAGCTCCTAAATAAAACAGAAGAGGTCCCAAATAGTAAGGAATGGAGTGGGTGGGTACCACTGCAATTCCTTGGCCAAAACAAACAGAAAAATATTTAAACCAAGATATAGAATACATAAAAGAAAGTAAGAGAGAGGTGCTTCAAGGGTATGTAAAGTGTATCAAAAGTTGTCAATATGTGGGTGGCCCCTGTGGCTCAGTGGATAGGATGCTGGCCCCATATACCGAGGGTGATGGGTTTGAACCTGGCCCTGGCCAAACCGCAATTAAAAAAAAAATAGCCGAGTGTGTGACTGGCACCTGTAGTCCCAGCTACGTGGGAGACTGAGGCTAGAGAATTGCCTAAGTCCAGGAGTTGGAGGTTGCTATGAGCTGTGATATCACAGCACTCTACTGAGGGCAATAAAGTGAGGCTCTGTCTCAAAAAAAAAAAAAAGAAAGAAAGAAAAGAAAAGAAAGAAAGAAGTTGACAATATGGAGTGGGAAAGGGGAATTTCCCCCCCCCCCCTTTTTTTAAAAATGAGACTAGTGGCAAAAGCGGGGAAAAGGTTAAAAAAGGAAAGCAACTGGCTGACATCCTGTTTGCCTTCCTTCCGAAAAGCTCCTTTTAAGAGATGCTGGAGTGAGGGAGGATACGGGGGAAGGGTGAAGTCTAGTCTTCTCAAGGAGACCCCATGAATACACCTGCATGGTCATCTTTATGGTGACTCAGCTGTTAGGAATTTGTAGACTTAACTTCCTGGGACCTGGAAATTTCCACTTCTGTGAAATTCTGTGGTTCTGAGGGGGCTGGAACAGCTCCCACTTGATTCAAACTGACCAATGAGAAAGGTACCTGTGGGTTGAAACTTTTTGTCTGGAGATAAAAAGGGAAGGCCAAGCCAGTCGGGAGCTCAGCCATTTTGAATTCATCTGTGTTATTCGCTCTGCTACTTGAAATAAAGCCCTTCCTCTTAAACATGTGCTTGGTGCAAACTTTAACGACAGATACTATGAAATGGGGCAATAGAAAGGAGAATAGTGGAGTTCAGTCAGCAGAAATGGAGAAAGTGAAAATGAAAGAAAAAGATTTCACAGGCAAAAATAGAAATATTATCCCACTGTCAGGTTACCATACTCTGCATACAGTGCTTTTTCCCCCTCTTACCAAGAGATGAATGAAGTTGACCTGTCTCAAATTGTCCCCAAGCCACAAAGTTGTCCTCTGAGCAGGCCAACTTCTGAGCCCCATATATCGGGGCAATTGTGGGGGGGGGGGGGTTGTGGCGAACCCCGACCTAGTTTGAATGCCTGCTGGGAAAACAACAAAATACAGGAGTTTAAAACAGTCTGAAAGGCTTGGCGCAGTTGCTCATGCCTGTAATCCTAGCACTCCGGGAGGAGGAGGCAGGTGAACTGCCAGAGCTCATGGGTTTGAGACCAGCCTGAGCTAAAAAAAAAAAAAAAAATAGCTGGAATTTGTGGTGGGTGCCTGTAGTCCCAACTAGTCATGAGGGTGAGCTAAGAGAATTGCTTAAGCCCAAGAGTTTGAGGTTGCTGTGAGCTGTGATGTCACAGCACACTACCAAGGTGACAAAAAACAAACAAAATCCATAAAACAGAAAGTGTCTGGAGAAGGCTGACATTAACTTACATCAAGCTGAGTAGTAAGACCCAGAAAATGCAGGCCCTCTCTGGCCTCTTCAGAAGGCTTTCATTGATTTCCAACAAAGGTGTCAAAAGATAGGGGCACCTGTGACTCAAAGGGGTAGGGTGCCAGCCCCATATGCCAGAGGTGGTGGGTTCAAGCCCAGCCCTGGCCAAAAACTGCAAAAAAAAAAAAAAAGAAAAAAGAAAGAAAGAAAGAAAGAATCTTAAGTTCCCAGGAAAACTGGATAGAAAGAGAGATTGGGTAAACAGCAGGGGTTTGGTAAACAACCTGTGGTGTATTTAAATAAAAGGAGATGGAGAAGCTAATTCTAGTCATGCAGAGGAAGTAAACCAGGTTTCCTATTCTAACTACATATTCAAAGAGTTTAATCCCTCCCAGCTGTTGACTCTCCAACTGCATAGGCCTCGTATAGCCTGTCAGGATGCCTCCAGGTTCTTTTCATCTTCCATAGATTTGAAGAACCTTCAGGGATTATCTGTGGCCATTTCCCTGGATACCTCTGGACTGAGGTGGGGCATTCTGCTGAGAAGTCAATCTATCTACCTACAAAATTACCCATCTAGTTTTGCCTATTGTGTACCTTTTCCATTAGAATCTTTAACATATTACTCTTTTAAATTTGATGTCAGAAAAATCTGAGAGCTATATCATTTCTGAGTCTAGTTTTGCTGTTTCTTGGTGTGGGTAGGGTAGGGAGGTGTTAATTTGTCTTCCATTTTTGTGTGTCTTGTAATTTTTTTTCTCCCAAAGCCCAGGTAGCTTCTGTAGGGTAGTAGAAATGGAGATAAGTTGATTTAATTCCTGGAAAGAGCATAACTTTCCTTCTATTGAGGCTTTACTATGTGGGGAGGCTTGCACTAATACAGTGAAGTAATGGGCTAGATTTAAAGTTTCTGGTTGCTATGGATAACTTAAATTCACTGTAGGCTTAGAATACTACTAATGATTCTTTATTTTTAGGGTGAGGGCTTTTTTTTTTTTTTTTTTTTGGTTTTTTTAGACAGAGTCTTACTTTTTCGCCCTCAGTCGTGCTGTGGCATCATAGCTCACAGCAACCTCAAACTCTTGGGCTCAAATGATTCTCTTGCCTCAGCCTCCCAAGTAGCTGGGACTACAGGTGCCACCACAATGTTCAGCTATTTTTTTTTTTTTTTAAAACAGGCTCAGGGCAGGTTTGAACTCAGCAGCCCAGGAGCATGTGGCTGGCGCCCTAACCACTGAGCAAGGGCACCCAGCCAAGGCTAGTTTCACAAGGGTTAATCTCAATGTATAGCTCACCTTCGGGTTTAAGTGTTACCCCTGAATTATGCCTCAGAGATAGCTATATTAAAATATTTTAATTCCCTCAAATATTTATTGAGTACTTAACCAGTAAACTATGTGTTAATTACCATACTAAATAAAAATGATGAAAAATTTCAGTCCTTAAATATTCTACTACTTTCTGCCATTATTTTATGCATCTGTACATTTCTCTTTGCCTTCAGTAGCCTTCCAGCTTTGTATGCCTAGTAAATTCTTGTTCTTCCCTTAATAATATTACCACCTCCAAAAAAGCACCTTCTATCCCCAACCCTCCATCACCATGGACTTTATCATCCTCTTCTTTTTACTACCTGTGTACCTTATATACAATATATTTCAATATTTTATTCCTGTATTCTCTGATAAACTGTATGTGATGGTGGGCAAGAAAAGTATAAGTTTATATATCCCTGAGGTTTATCAGTGATTGGGCTATGGTAGCTACATACACAAGAAATGTGTGGGAAAATTAGAGATTGGGGACCCTGAGCCCCCCAAGAGAAAAATGTCCAACAGCAAAATAGAGCTTAGGAGTTTAACTGAGCAAAGAAACAGCAGCTTAGCTTTAGTATTTCAATTGGTTTTTAAAAGTAACTTTGCTGACTAATAACAAGTCTGTCTAATTGAAAGGGCAGCACTCAACCAGCAGAGATCTCACAGACAACCAAGGCTTGTAAGAAAGGTCTTTATTGGCGAGGGAGGGATGATGCAGAACAGCACCAAGGAGAAGAGAAAAGAGAGAGAACCAAAAGAAAAGTGCACCTTTATATAGGTTTAGTTAGGGGAAGTCTCAGAATGGTGACAGGATGCTGGAATAGCCAATAAGGAGTTACTACTCTGGTAGGAAGAGCCGAAGGGGCAGACCAAAAGTTTGAAATTTTCAGTGGGTAATTGGGACAGGGAGATGAGATAAGTTTTGTGACTGGAAGATAAGGAGATGTCTAGTAGGCAACTCCCTGTTCAGAAGACAACTCCCTGTGCTTAGAAAGGAGCTGTAACTTTAAGAGTGAGACAGCTAGTCTTGGTCTGTTGAAAGCAAGAAGGGGCTTTCTGGGGAAGGGGTTTTTCTGGGGCAATTACCTAATAGTAATTCTTGCAGAAAACAGGTTCAAGGAAGGAAATAGCAAGCATAACCTTGCCTGCTTAAAGGTTAATTGGCCCAGGCTCATTGGAATGCAAATGGCCCTGTGCAAGTGCAATAGTGGAAGGCCTGATAGGTAATCAATCAAACCTGGGGGCCACAGTGCTCCCTTTAAAGGGATATTGCTCCAGCCCTGACAGGGGCTGGAATGAAGAAACCCTGGGAGAGAGGTGGGTGTTGAAAGTCATTGGGAAAAGTGTGCATGACCAAAACCCACACAAACAGGGAGGACCTCTGGGGCAAAGATAAGAAGGACTTCTTTCTCTCCCAGTTTCCAATGTGGGCATTGGCGTCAGCCTGTTTGCCCCACAAGAAAACAAAGGGTCTATCAGCCCCTTTGGACCCCTAAAGAGTGAGGCAACCAAGCAGTTGTGGGCACATCCTGTTTGCCTTAAGGTTATGTTCCTTGTTTCTCAAGAATGCACAAGCAAAGTATAATTAACTATCAATTAAGGAAGAAAATATATATATTTATGTATTCATACAATTGCTAATGTATGACACAAATAGCCCACAGGCTGATCTTTGCTCATCTCTACAATGAGCATTGTGAGAACTCAATAAAAGCTGAGTGGTCAAAGCCCATGGAGCCTCCATTTCTCACCATGGTTAATGGGGGACCCCTGGACCCACCTTTAAACTTTCTGTCTTTGGCGGCACCTGTGGCTCAGTGAGTAGGGTGCCAGCCCCATATACCAAGGGTGGCGGGTTCAAACCCAGCCCTGGTCAAACTGCAACAAAAAAAATAGCCAGGTGCCTGTAGTCCCAGCTACTTGGGAGGCTGAGGCAAGAGAATTGCCTAAGCCCAGGAGTTGGAGGTTGCTGTGAGCTGTGATGGCACGCACTCTATCAAAGGCAATAAAGTGAGACTGTGTCTCTTTAAAAAAAAAAAAATGCTACAATGTTCTCTCCTATACAATCTAGTGAAGAAAACATTTTTTGTGTGTGTGAGTTTTCAGGATTTTAAGAACTCACTTGACTTTCTTCTTAGCTTGGATGTATTTTTAAAACTCACATTCCCAGTTACTAGTAGCTGGGAACACACAAAAGCCCAGAGTAATTTCACTTTTATAACCCCCATGTATCAGAAGTGTCTCTAAGAGCTGAAGAGGAGTTGTGAGGGAACAGGCAAATGAGATGAAGTGAGGACTTTTGACTAGGTCAGAAATAAAGCAGTAAGGACAGGCCATTTTCACAATTCCACATTAGGTTTTATGTTACAGTGTATTACCATTCCCATGCACTCTTGAAATCCTCCAAAGGAGCAAGAAATGCAATATGCAATTAGACTGAGGAAATACCATGGCTGTGAGCTGGGTACCCTCTGCTCCTCCCCCACCCTTCAGATGTGTCACCATTGATCTGAAACCAACCTCTATGGCAGACTGGCAGAGGATATTAACAAGGTAGGGAATTATGTGTAGAAGGGGAGGGAGAAAAGACATGCTTCTCCATGATCCTTCTCTATACTGTGTGCTTACCTTTTTGCTCCAGATGGTGAGGATTTCTTTAATGCTTATTTTACAGATCTGAAAAGATGAGTTTAAATGGGAAGTTAATTGTTCCAGTACACTGCATGCATGCTCACACCTCACCATTTTGGTTGCTGTTTCCTCAGTTGAAGTCAAAGGTAGAATGTCCTAACGCATTTCTCCATGAAGTTCTATTAACAAGATACAGGTGTTCTCAAAAGTCATTCTTGAGGAAAGAAAACACAGAAGAGTCTAAGAGTTTATGATGAATTACAAAGCAGAACTCTGATTTTATTTCTTACACATTTGGCACAAGTCAGAAAGAGGGACTGAAAGCTACCACACATGGTGAACAGCTGACAGGAAAAGAGCTCACTGTACAAACCTAGGGTTTCCCCCATGTATCAGTCAGCTCTGTCTGCCATAACACGATACAATAGACTGGGTTATGTAAACAATAGGGATATACTTCTCACAGCTCTGGAGCACAAAAGTCCAAGATGGTCAGGTTCTGGTGAGGGCTGTCTTCCTGATTTGCAGAGAGCTGTCCTCTTGCTGTGTCTTCACATGGTGCAGAGAAAGCAAACTCTCCAAAGTCTCTTCTTATAAAGGCACTAATCCTATCATAAGGGGACCCCCCACCCCTCATGACATCATTGAACTCTAATTGCCTCCCATAGGCCTGACTTCTAAATAAAATCACATTAGCGGTTAGGGCTTCACAATACACATTTTCGGGGACACAAACATTCAGTCCATAACAACATACATTCCACCAATCACTTATTGCACAACACTATTATTACACGAAAATACTGATGTTTATTCATATAAATATAGATAATGTACTTTCAAATAAAACATTCACTATTTCTGCCGGCTTTGAAGTTCCTTGTTCTCCAGTATATACTGGTTCTTTTTCTGTTAGCCTGTCTCAGCCATGTTAGATTTTCACACCATGAGGATTATATATCCTCATAAATGTGGAGACAGTGAACTCTATTGCTACATACCACTGTACATGATATCTTCATCTATCTGAAGACTCACATTTATTTATTCTCATGCACAGTTTCTGTCCTGAAAGTGGCACCCTGTTTTCCCAAGAAGTTGCTTATATTTGATATTTCTATTCTGTTCTGAGAAACAGACTCAAAAGTTTCTTCAAGTGACCTCAAATGAGACTCAAAGCCCCATCCATAAAAATGGACTTCACTATTTTACTTTGTTATATGTGACCAATAAAGTTTTTTTTTTTGTTTGTTTTTTTGTTTATTTATTTTTTTTTTTTCCTTTTTGGAGACAGAGTCTCACTCTGTTGCCCAGGCTAGAGTGCTGTGCCTTCATAGCTCACAGCAACCTCAAACCCCTGGGCTCAAGTGATCCTCCTGTCTCAGCCTCCCAAGTAGCTGGGACTAAAGGCAACCGCCACAATGCCCGGCTAATTTTTCTATTTTTTTGTAGAGACAGGTCTCGCTCTTGCTCAAACTGGTCTTGAGCTCCTAAGCTTAAGCAATCCTCCTGCCTCAGCCTCCCAGAGTGCTAGGATTACAGGTGTGAGCCACCACTCCCAGCCAAATGCATTTTTTTTTTTTTTTTTGGAGACTGAGTCTCACTCTGTTGCCTTGGGGAGAGTGCTGTGGCATCAGCCCAGCTGATGACAACCTCAAACTCCTGGGCTCAAGTGATCCTCCTGCCTCAGCCTCCCAAGTAGCTGGGACTACAGGTGTCCACCACAATACCCAGCTAATTTTTCTATTTTTTTGTAGAGATGGGGTCTTACTCTTGCTCAGGCTGGTCTTGAACTTCTGAGCTCAAGCAATCTTCCTGGTTGGCTTCCCAGAGTGCTAGCTAGGATTACAGGCGTGAGCCACTACGCCCAGCCAAATGCAATTCTTTCTTTCTTTCTTTTTTTTTTTTTTTTTTTTTTGAGACCAAGTCTCACTCTGTTGCCCAGGCTAGAGTGCTGTGGTGTCAGCCTAGTTCACACCAACCTCAGATTCCTGGGCTTAAGTGATCCTCCTGCCTCAGCCGCCCAAGTAGCTAAAACTATGGTTGTCCACCACAATGCCTGGCTAATTTTTCTATTTTTTTGTAGAGACAGGGTCTCACTCTTGCTCAGGATGGTCTTGATTGAACTCCTAAGCTTAAGCAATCCCCCTGCCTCGGCCTCCCAGAGTGCTAGGATTACAGGCATGAGCCACCATGCCCAGCCAAATGCAATTTTTTTTTTTTTTTTTTTTGAGACAGAGTCTCACCTTGTTGCCCAGGCTAGAGTGCCATGGTGTTATACAGCACAGCAACCTCAAAACCCTGGGCTCAGATGATCCTCCTGCCTCAGCCTCCCAAGTAGCTGGGACTAAAGGCAACCGCCACAATGCCCGGCTAATTTTTCTATTTTTTTGTAGAGACGGGGGTCTCACTCTTGCTCAGGCTGGTCTTGAACTCCTGAGTTTAAGTGATCCTCCCGCTTTGGCCTCCCATAGTGCTAGGACTATAGGCGTGAGCCACCACGCCTGGCCTGAAGTATCTTTAAAACTAAACTGGAAATAAAATACGAGTAATTCTTATGAAGTGAAAATGGTCTTTTTTTTTTTACAATGACTAATCCAATATTCTACACTTAACATGGACAATTTCAAATCCTGAGGTCAAAAATCATCAAATATTTTTGCTCTTTGGCTGTCACAGTGGAACACTCCATCAAATGGTCCCAAAAATATACACAAAATTTATGTGAAAGACAAATATACTTTCCTGATACCTCTCACTCTGCTCCTTTGATAGCTTCCTCCTTCACTTTCTAGATTTAAAATGACTTTACTTTTTTTCTTCAGAATGTGTATTCTGGTGTCGAAGCAGGGAAGAGCTCCTACTATATGCTTTCCCACATTTACTGCACTCGTAGGGTTTCTCTGAAGAATGACTTCTCTGATGTCGAATGAGGTCGGAGCCACTGCAAAATGCCTTCCCACATTCATTACATTCATAGGGTTTCTCTCCAGTGTGACTTCTTTCATGTAGTATAAGGGACGTGCGCTGACTGAAGGATTTCCCGCATGTTTTGCATGTATATGGCTTCTCTCCAGTGTGAATTCTCTCATGTTGGGCAAGGTGTGCACTCTGGCTGAAGGCCTTCCCACACTCATCACATTCGTAGGGTCTGTCTTCAGTGTGAATTCTCTTATGCCGAGTTAGCGATATTCGGTGACTGAAGGCTTTCCCACATTCCTCACACTGATACGGTTTTTCTCCAGTATGAATTCTCTGATGCTCAATAAGAAATGACTGGCGGCCAAAAACTTTACTGCATTTATTGCACTTGAAAGGTTTGTCTTCAGAATGAATGTTCTGATGCACTTTAAGGTTTGCAATTCCACAAAACTTCTTCCCACATTCCTTACACTCAAACACTTTCTTTTTCCTCAGATGAGTTTTCTGGTGTTGAATCAAGGCTGAATGTCGATTATAGACCTTGTCACATTTCTTGCACCTGTGTACTTTCTCTCCCTTATGAATTTTTCGATGCAGAACAAGGGTTGAAAATCGCCTGAAGGTCTTCTCACATTTATCACATTTGTAGGGTTTCTTTGAAGTGTGCATTCTCTGATGAAGCATAAGGGGTGAAATCCTGTTAAAGGATTTCCCACATTTTTTGCATTTATAAGGATTGTGTGGAAGGTGATGTTTCTGCTGTAGATTCTGACTTGAAGCCTTCTCACTTGCAGGGGTTTTCTCTCCAGAATGATTTTTTTTATGTGTAACAAAGACTGATTTCTTCTTGAAGCTTTTCCCACATTGCTTGCTTTTATCCTTCTTCTTTTCATTGTGAATTTTCTTGTGAAGTAAAAGGGATGACAACCGACCAAAGGCTTTCCCACATTTTTTACACTTGTGGACAGTCTCGATAATGCGAAATTTCTCATTTAGAGTGACAGAGAAGTACTGACTTGAAGTCGTTGCACGGTCAATGATTGTCTTCTCATCATGAATTCTCCTATGTAGAATAAGGGTCGTTCTTTGTTTGAAGCTTTCTCCACATTTATCACATTCATGGCTTTTCTTTCCATCATGCATTCTCTGATGAAGAATGAGGGAGGAAACCTGCCTGAAAACTTTTCTGCAATGATTGCATTCATAAGGCCGCTCTGCAGTGTGAGTGTTATGATGAAGTTTGAGAGAGATGCTATGATTAAAAGTTTTCCCACAGTCATTGCATTTGAACGATTTCTTCCCTGCATGCCCTTTCTTGTTTTTTTTCAGGACTGAATTTTTATTAGAGCTCTTCTTTCCTGTGGGAACTTTCTGTGGTGCAGAAACTGGTTTCTGAGAGGTGCTTGGCCCAGGTTTGTTGAATTGATTTGGAGGTAACTTCCTGGTGTCACATTTAGGCCCAGAGTCTAAAAGACATCAAGAAATTAAATGTTTATGTTCTCCTGTGCTAAAAAACCAAAGCATCTATGATAAAAATTTAGGCATTATCATTATTAATCATAAGAACAATCATGATAATCAAAATAATAACTTTCTAATGTCTTACTATGGTTTCAATTATCATACCAAAGGTTATACAGGCATAGTTAATAACTGGAATTCAGAAAAGTCTATAATTTGAAAATGAATACATTAAGATTTTATTTATACAAAAAAATTTTATTTATAGGAAAAAAAATTTTTTTTGAGACAGTCTTATTATGTCACCCTTAGTAGAGTGCTGCTGCATCATAGCTCACAGCAACCTCAAACTCTTGGGCTTAAGCAATTACCTTGCCTCAGTCTCCCAAGTAGCTGGGATTATAGGCATGAAACATTTTATACCATATATCACATACCATATATCACAACCTCCATAGGTGGTTCATTAGATAAATGTATTTTTATTATATGAAATATCCAGAAAAAGAAAGTCTACAGAAACAGAAGATTAGTGCTGCACAGGGTTCAAGATTAGAATTAGGGTTTAATTGTGAATAGGAAAGAGGGATCGTACCCGTGGTGATGAAAATTTTCTAAAAGTGGATTATGATCATTGGCTACACATTTGATAAACTAATCAAAAATCATTGACTTGTATGCCAGATACAGCTGAATTTTATAACATGTAGATTATATGTGTACCTCAATAAAATTGTAAGTTTAAAAAATATTCTTAAAATCAAATTGTACAAAAACAAACCTAGTAGCAATTAGAATTGAGTACAGTCATGTGTTGCTTATTCATAGGGATACATTCTAAGAAATGCATTGTGAGGGTAAGCAGAGTAAGATGCTAGAATAGAAACCTCCAGCCATTGTCCCTCCCCACAAACACCAAATTCAACAACTATCTACACAACCAGGCGATCATACTATCTGCATCAAGGAAAGAGAAATGAAAAGGACAGAAAAGACCACCTCACATTGGCTATGCCACCCGCCCTCATCCTCTGGTAGTGCCATGCTAGCATGCCAAGTGGAGAGAGAATCTTTGTCTCTAGGGGAGAGAGTATTAAGTGATTCTGGGACTTTGCATTGAAAGTGAGGGCAGCCCTTCCACAGGGGAACACAGCACAAGGCAGAATTCTGCTAGTGCCCACAAAGGGAGCATTTAGAACATCCTCGTCAGGGAAATTCTCTTCCCTAAAACCTGAATTCTGACTAACCCCACGACTGGCTGAGAAAAGAAGGCTGGGGCCTAGACTAAATTCATAAGGCAGTCAGGCCACAAAAGATTCAGCCCTTGGTCAACTCCGTGGATGTGCTGACTTGTCAGCTGACTTGGGGTGCACGTGACCCAGTGAGACACCAGCTGCTGCAGCCAAACTAATGCCTATGTCACCTCTCCCCCACCTCCAGGCAGTATCTTCTTCCACTTAGGAAAAGGAAAGGGAAGAATTCAGAGGACTTTGTTTTGCATATTGGGTACCAGCTCAGCCACAGTTAAATAAAGTACCAAGCAGACTTCTGAGGCTCCAGAGTCCAGGCCTTAGTTCCTGGAAGGTCTTTCTAGACCCACCCAGGGCCAGCAGGCAATCTGCTGCTTTGAAGAGAAGAACCTAGTCATGGCAGGATTTACCAGCTACTGACTAAAGAGACTTTGGGCTTTGAAATAAACATCAGTGATAGCACAGCAATAGGCTTCAGGTATGATCGGTTTGGCTCAGATGTTACTTGGTGCTAGCACCACTAGGGAGTCCCCATGTCACTCCTCCCCAAACTCCTGCAGCCCATCCCAGAAAGTGAGAGACTTTTGTAGCAGCCCGCATAGCCTATGGCTAGGAGGAGTGAGAGGTGTAAGAAACACCTGTATAGCCAACAGTGGAACACCTCGGTGAAAAGGGCATGGAGAGAGGGATTTAGCTCTCCTAACAAGCACAAGAGCTCACAAGATGAGAGCATTGGTGAACTTGCAGTCTCTACACCTGTGGTATTGAGAGGCACGAGATCAGCCTTATATTAGGCTGGAGGAGAAGACAGTTGGGGGCATGTGCATTCTATCACGGACCCACTTACTCTGACTCTGTCTCCTCTCCTGCCTGCAGAACGCCTGCATGGCATCTCTGTGATGAAGATTATCAAGCTCTACTAAAGACCAAGATCTATCTATTTTAAGAAGACTGCTTTACTCTCCCAAAGACTCTCTCTCTCTCTCCTGCTGAAGTAGATAGCCCTCAGGCACCTAAGAGAAATTGTTCCTGAGCAAGGTAGCTTAGTGGTCAGCATCCAGAACCTAGTAAAGCAGGCCCGAACCCTGGCCAGTCCCATGCCCTGACAAGTGGTGTCAGAAGTGGGATAATGAATGCCACTGACAGACTTTGCCTGATAATCCATGGAATTCTCCTGTATCTTACCCAAGTCAACAAAAAGCCACCAGGAGTCTGAATCTATAAAAGTCAGTTTGAGATTGCTGTGAACTATGATGCCACACCCCTACCTGGCTTGGGGCACCGCCAATGCTGACACAGCTACAGTGCCTGGAGACTTAGATGATATGATATCACTCAATTCCATTTAAGTATCTAAAAGCCTTAAGAAGGACAGGTTGAAATAAGAAAGAGTTCCTGGATGTTCTTGAGGTACATGACCTCACCAAATGAACTTACAAAATAAATAGTCCAGTGACCAATCCTGGAGTAACAGACAGGTGAACTCTGAGAAAAAGTTCAAGCTGTCCTGGATAAGTGATGAACTTCAACACAATGCAAAGAAGGAATTCAGAAGCCTATCAGGGAAATTTAGGGAAGACGATAAAATAATAATAATAAAAAAAATCAAGCTTAAATTCTATGACTTAAGAATTGAATTGACAATGCTGGGCATGGCAGCTCATGCCTGCAATCCCAGCACTCTGGGAGGCTGCGATGAGTGAATTGTCTGAGCTCAGGAGTTCAAAACCAGCCTGAGGTGACAACAACACCTCATCTCTACTAAAAATAGAAAAAGTAGCCAGGCGTTGTGGCAGGTGCCTCTGTCCCAGCTAGTTTGGAGGCTGAGACAAAAGGATAACATGAGACAAAGAGTTTGAGGTTGCTGTAAGCTATGATGGCATGGCACTCTATCCAGGGCTATACAGTGATGAGACTGTCTCCAAAAGAAAAGAATTGACAAATTGAGAAATTAATCAGAGTCTCTTAACAGGAGAATTAATAAAGCAAAAGAAAGAGTTAGTGAGCTTTAAGAATGGGCATTTGAAAATACAATCAGAAAAGAACAATGACAAGAAAAGGGCTGGGCTTGGAGGTTCATGCCTGTAATCCCAGGACTATGGAAGTCTGAGGCAAGTGGACTGCCTGAGCTCAGGAGTTTGATACCACCCCAAGTAAGAGTAAGACCCCATTTTTACTAAAAATAGAAAAACTAGCTGGGTGTTCTGGTAGGTACCTGTAGTACCAGCTATTTGGGAAACTGAGGCAGGAGGATCCCTTCAGGCCAAGAGTTTGAGGTTGCTGTGAGCTATGATGCCACAGCACTCTACCAAGGGCAAAAAAATGAGACTCTGTCTCAAAACAACAGCAAGAATAAATAAGAGGGAAGCATGCCTACGAGATTTAGAAAATAACCTCACAAACACCAGGAAAAAACCCATATAGCTAAGGCAGTTCTTAGTAATAAAAATGAAGCTGGGGGCATTATCATACCAGAGTTTAGGCTGTACTAAAAAGCCATAGTGGTCAAGACAGCATGGTATTGTCACAAAAATATGGCAGAAAAATAGAGCATAGACATTTGGAATTGCATAGAAAACCAGGAAATGAAACTAACATCTTACAACCACCTAATCTTCCATAAACCAATCAAGAACATACATTGGGGGAAAGACTCCCTTATTCAATAAATGGTACTGGGAGAACTAGATATCCACATGTAAAAGACTGAAACTGAACCCACAACTTTCTCCATTCACAAAAATTGATTCCAGATAGATAAAAGATATAAATTTAAGGCATAAAACAATAAAAATCCTCAAAGACAGCATAGGAAAAAAACTGGAACATATCAGCCTGGGGAAAGACTTCATGAAGAAGACTGCCGTGGTAATTGCAATAAGGAAAAAAATAAACAAATGGGACTTAAACTGAAAAGCTTCTGTACAGCTAAGGAGACAACAACAGAGGCAAATAGACAACCTACACAATGGGAAAGGGTATTTGCATATTTTGAATCAGACAAAAGCTTGATAACTAGGATCAGTTGATAAGTAGGATAGAGAACTCAAATTAATCCACATGAACAAAGCCAACAATCCCATATATCAATGGGCAAGAGACATGAATAGAACCTTCCCTAAAGAAGACAGACAAATGGCTAACAAACATATGAAAAATGCTCATCATCCTTAATTATTAGAGAAATGCAAATCAAAACTACCCTGAGATACCATCTAACCCCAGCGAGAATGGCCCACATCACAAAAATCCCAAAACTGCAGATGCTGGCGTGGATGTGCAGAGAAGGGAACACTTTTACATTGCTGGTGGGACTGCAAAGTAATACAACCTTTTTGGAAGGAAGTATGAAGAAACTTCAAAGAACTCAGGCTAGACCTCCCATTTGATCCTGCAATCCCATTACTGAGCATCTACTCAGAAGGAAAAAAATCCTTTTATCATAAGGACACTTGCACTAGACTGTTTATTGCAGCTTAATTTACAATCGCCAAAATGTGATAACAGCCAAAATGCCCACCAGCATAGGAATGAATTAACAAGCTGCGGTATATGTACACCATGGAATACTATTCAGCCATTAAAAAAAATGGAGACTTGGCTCGGCACATGTGGCTCAAGCTGCTAATGTGCCAGCCACATTCACCTGAGCTGGCAAATTGGAATACAGCCCGGGCCCGCCAAACAATGATGGCTGTAACCAAAAAAATAGCCAGGTGTTGTCGTGGGCACCTGTAATCCCAGCTACTTGGGAGGTGGAGGCAGGAGAATAGCATGAGCCCAGGAGTTGGAGGATGCTGTGAGCTGTGATGCTACAGCACTCTACTCAGGGCAGCAGCTTGAGGCTCTGTCTCAAAAAAAAAGACTACATTCTTCATATTAACCTGGATGCAAGTGGAATACATCCTTAATAAAGCATCACAAGAATGGAGAAGCATGAATCCTAAGTACTCAATTTTTATATGAGGACAATTAATGACAATTGAGGACATGGTAGGGATGGGGGAAGGGCAGAGCAGAGAGGGAAAGAAGGAGGGAAGGGTGGGGAAAGGAAGAGCAGAGAGAGAGGGAGGGAGGGGGTGGGTGGGGCCTTGGTGTGTGCCACATCTTTTGGGGGCAAGACAGGATTGTAAGAGGGACTTTACCTAACAAATGCAATCAGTGTAACCTGGTTTCTTGTACCCTCAATGAATCCCCAACAATTTAAAAAAAAAAATAGAAAAGAACCCCAAAACACAAATCTAGGAGTTATTGGCCTTAAAGAGGAGGAAGAGAGATAGATGAAGCTAGAAAGTTTATTCAAAGTAAGAATAACAAAGAACTTTCCAAACCTAGAGAAAGATATCAACATTCAGGTCCAAGAAAGTCACACAACACTGAGCAGATTTAACCCAGACAAGATTACCTCAGGGCATTTAATAATCAAGTTCACAAAGGTCACAGATAAAGAAAAGATCTTAAAGAAAGAATTTAAAAAAAAAAAAAAGAATAAAATTGCCACATAAAGGACCACCAGTACATCTGGTAGTAGACTACTCAGTGGAAACATTACCAGCCAGGAGAGAGGGGTGTGATGTATTAAAGTGGTGGAACATGTGGAGAGCAGGCTATGAGACTGCAGAGCCCTCACAGCCTGGGGAACATTCAGAGAATGAACCCCCAACTGCTTCTCCTCAGTTACCTAAACAGCCATGTTCTTTTCTTCATGCTCCCTCTGCCAAAAGTCATGTAGCTCTTTCTTTGTCTAGTTAACTATGCAGAGATCACAAGGATCTCTGCATTCTTACTTGTCATATACTAATGAAATTAAGTAGAAAGCACTAAGTCACATAATACTTCCTTTGTTTTGTCAGCTATGCTGAGATCCTTGTGATCTTGCCCTTCTTACTGGTCTTATGTTTATGAAGTTGAGTAGAAACAATTAACAAGATTTTGTCTTGATTCACTTCATTTAATCTTCTTATCATACTGTAAGACCAAAAACATGTCTTTTGTTTATGCTATTTCCCCATATTGTCTATGCTACTCCCCCCTGGATAACCCTGTACAGATACTATAAAATAAAGCTGATTTTATGCTTTGGTGCTGGCTACAGCCATCAGCTCAGTCAGTCCTCCCAGCCCCATCCTTTGTTTCCATGTCTTCTCTTATGCTGTATTTTCCTCATTCCCCACCAATTCCATTCTGGTTCACTCCTCTTTGCCCTGCTGGTTTGAGACAGGTGGTGACCAGAACAGGGACCAGAGCACAGAATAGTAGGTGCATATGCAGGTGAGGGAAGCCCCCTGGAGAATGAAGAAGTAAAAATGTGCAATTGGTAAGTAATTTGTATGTGTATGTGTGTGGAGTAGTTTTCATCAGGAGTAATAAATTATGGGACAGTCTGCCTCACTGAAGCGTGAATTCTTTATTCAAATGCTTCAATGTATGTTAAAAACCAGTGGCTGTCATATTCATATTAATCAATTAGAGCCCCCTCTCCAAACTGTACTGGGTCTATCCCCTTCTACACTGGCAGAAAAACCCCTTCCCTCTGAATTCCAATAAGAGTTACTAGATGAGGAATGAGAGTATGAAAAGCAGTGTTCCTCTTGCACCTCAGAGCAGACACAGACTCTTCCAGGCTGATAACTATGGCTGGAATTCAGATTTCTAATCTACCTAAAGCTGTTTTGTCTTATCTCTCTTCATGCCCTCCTTCGACAAAGTTCAAAGAATTTGCCTCTGTGGCATCTTCAGCTCCTGGCTAGGAGGCCTAAACTGTTCTTCAAGTCTAAAAACACTTGAAAAATTACAAACTAAAATACCCATTTCCCATTTGAGATATAAATTAACTTGCTCCACTATTCACTGTCAAAAGATTCAATTCTCCAACTCAATTAACTTTAAATAGTTTAAAAGGTGACCACAAAAGGATCCCTAAACTGCTCCAGTAAATACTATGTACTGCTGGGGAAGCTTAGTGATTGCCTGGATGAGCGGAGCTGGGAGTGCAGTGCTCCAACACTCCTAGTAGCACTGCCAGATTTCTCCTGGGAGTTTTGAGGTTCTGCTCTCACACACCTATTGTCCCTAATCACTGTAGTTCACCTACTTTATTTTGGTTGCATACTAAAAACTTTAATTCTCATTAGTTCTAATTTTGTTCTTGAGAAATTTAGTGTTTCTATATTTGTTGTGTATTAAACCTAGGTGAATTGCTAAAATACATAAATTAGGTAATTAAAAAATTAATAGTCTGGGGCGGTGCCTGTGGCTCATTGAGCAGGGTGCTGGCCCTATATACTGAGTGTGGTGGGTTTGAACCCGCTCGGGCCAAACTGCAATAACAAAAAAAAATAGCTAGGCGTTGTGACGGGCACCTGTAGTCCCAGCTACTTGGGAGGATGAGGCAAGAGAATCGCCTAAGGCCAGGAGCTGGAGGTTGCTGTGAGCTGCGATGCTACAGCACTCTACCGAGAGTGACAAAGTGAGACTCTGTCTCTAAAAAAAAAATTAATAGTCTGAATAAAAACATGTATTTAGAGATGTTTAAAAGCTGGCAAACAAAGTCTGTATGTCTGTCTCTGTTTGTGTGTCTGTAAATGTCATGTGCCTATATTTCACAATTGAAATATACCAAAGAGCTCTAACTAATTAGCAAAGGAAATGGGTATAAGCGCTTATATTAATTAACTTATCAGAAAAACAAAAAGCTCAAATTCCTTCTTATTCAAGTAACTTTACTATTCTTTGACAGATAAAATTAATCTTAAACCTATTGTTAAAGTTCAAATATTTAAAGATTATAGAAACACCACTTCTCTAGCATTTCTAGATTTTGCTGAATTTTACAGTGAACTTACATTAAGCCCTTGAATTCTGACATTTAGAAAAATGACTATGGTAAGGCCTA
The DNA here is from genome assembly GCA_963574355.1 of Loris lydekkerianus. Classification (NCBI taxonomy): domain Eukaryota; kingdom Metazoa; phylum Chordata; class Mammalia; order Primates; family Lorisidae; genus Loris; species Loris lydekkerianus. The sequence continues at coordinate 48,262 of CAUYPK010134348.1, forward strand.
AGGACGTGTTCCCCACACTTGGGCCAAGAATTGCAGAGCCCGCATGGCCCCTTTCTCCCTGCTCCGGCTTTGCCTCCTGGTTATTGTGAAAGAAACTAAGTTTTCCAAGTTTTCTGCTTTCTGTCTTGGGACACAGGTCCAGTCTTTGGCGGCTACATGGCCATGTGAGAATTAGGGAGACAATGAAAAAACATCAGAAAAGATGGCTATGTTATGACTTTGCTACTGAAATTTCTTTCTTCAGTGAGTCCTTGGTCTTAGAGATTTGAGAATTGAGCCCATGGGCCACAGATCAGTGATAAAATGACTTTTTCCTGGACAGAGGGGGATGCAGAGGGAGTGGAAAATGCCAGAGCTTTTGGCAGGGAGAAAAAGGCCCAGTCGGAGATCTCCTGCGTGAGTCCTTTGTCTAGGCTTAAATATTGACTTTAAAATAAAATTTAAACAGAACTTGGTAAATGGAAAAATACCTTTACAAACTAAGTAGGTATTTTAACAAATAAATGAATGCAGCCTTTCCCTAGGGGAAGCTTATTAATTAATTCTGTACAATTTTGGTTGTAGAGAGAGGATTAGGGTGTGTGCTCCCTACTCAGGGCAAGGCTTTGCAAAACGTTTCAGGCTGCTTTGTTCATGTATTGCTGGAGTTCAAAGGGTGTAGCCTTCAAGGTCCCACCCGTTTGTAGCTTGAGATGGAAGTTTGATTTCTGAGCTCACCTGAAATATGGGGGATCCCTGTCTAGCCCTAAGTAGGAAAATCTTGTATCAATGTTATGTTCCATGAATAATAATTTAATTATTTAAATTGTTTGGAAAACTGAGTCATATCAAAATAAAATTCTTGCCTTTTAAACCTTCTAATGATCAGTTTAATCAATTAAATAATTAACTTCATAGTAAATTGTAATCCTATTTTATGATAATTTTTTAAAAGAAAAATTAGACAAAAAATAAATGGCATTGTAAGAAAAACAAAAACTTACATAATAAATTTTGTCCTAAAACAAAGTAGTTATTTTATTTTATTATTATTATTTTTAGAGACAGGGTCTCACTTTGTCACCCTCGGTAGAGTGCCGTGACATCACAGCTGACAGCAATCTCCAGTTCTTGGGCTTAGGCGATTTTCTTGCCTCAGGCACTCAAGTAGTTGGGACTACAGGCACCAGCCACAATGCCTGGCTATTTTTTTGTTGCAGTTTGGCCAGGGCTAGGTTTGAACCAGCCACCCTCAGTATATGGGGCTGGTGTCCTACTCACTGAACCACAGGCACCCCTAAAAGTACCGCATATACTCGAGTATAAGCCGACCCCCTTAATTTTACCCTAAAAACTGGGAAAACTTAGTGACTAGAGTATAAGCCGAGGTGGAAAATGCAGCAGCCACTGGTAAATTTCAAAAATAAAAATATATACCCAAATCAATTACAATAATTGAGGAATCAGTAGGTTA
>CAUYPK010134349.1:0-13474 GCA_963574355.1 Loris lydekkerianus
GCCTGTACCTCATTAAAAGAAATCATCTTCAGTGAGACATAACCAAGAAACTTTGGTCAATATATGTTAACTTCCTACATTACTCTAGGTGGCGAAATCTCTTCCTACGGTGCATCTTAGAATGGGTACAGGCGAAACTTAACTAAAGCCAGAATACAAATGTCTACATACAATAACTAAGAAAATGCCATGAAGGCTACATTGAACAGTTTGATGAGAATATTTCAAATTGTATATGAAACCAGCACATTGTACCCCTTGATTGCACTAATGTACACAGGTATGATTTAACAATTAAAGAAAAATAAATAAAAAATAAATAAAAATACAAAAAAGCTTATAGAATAAGGATATAAAGAAAAGAAATATTTTTGTACACAGTTGTACAATCCTATTTTAAGCTAAGTGTTCCTACAAAAGAGTGAAAAGTCTTAAAAATTTAAGTTTATAAAGTAAAAAATGTTACAGCATGCTAAAGCTAACTTAGTGAAGAAAGGGAACAATTTTTTAAATAAATTTATTGTAGCCTACTTTATTAATAATAAATTAAGTCTATAGCAGTGTACAGTGATGTCCTGGGCCTTCACATTCACTCACCTCTCACTTGCTGACTCACCCAGGCAGCTTTCAGTCCTGTAAGCTCTTTTCATGATAAATGTTCTGTGCAGGTGTACCACTTTTTATCTTTTATACTGTATTTTTACCTTTTCTATATGTTTAGAGACACAAATACTTTACCATACGTTAGAACTGCCTACAATATTTAGAACTGATCATGCTGTCCAGTTTGTAGCCTGGGAGCAATCAGTCATGCTACAGCTATACCCCAGAGCCTAGCTATTGTGAACCCTTGAAGAGCCAACAGTTCAGGATGAATCCTGAGCAGCTAACTGGGTTTAATTCTGAGTGGAGCCAAGAGCCATTTGCTGACTGGAGGTTACATACATACCCTGTGCCAGCTGAACAATAGTTAAACTTTAGAGCTCCGGTAGCTGTCTGTCCCTGTTTATACAGCCAGAATCAACTGTTTACATAGCCAGAATCAATTGCTACGGGAAGGCTCCATTCTGCTACCTGGACCTGACCAATGAACTCTACCCTGCCATCAATTTTAGCATTAACCAATCAGGACTGAACAAGTTTGCATCCCTCATCTGCATAGCAGACTGAATTGGGAACCTGGGCAGGAACTTTCTCTTCACAAGGCAGCCCTTCTCTCTTTGTTTTGTTCTGAAGGCTGTGTCTTCCCTGTTTGCATCAAATGTCTTTTCAAAAAAGCATTCCACTTCAGTGAACTTGTTGATAGTGTATATGAAGTAGGCTATCCCATCTAGGTTTGTGTAAGTATGCTCTAGGATGTTAGCACAATAAGTTTGCCTAATGATACATTTCTTGGTGACGTGGGACTGCAGTTAATTGGTCCAAGATTGCAGCTAATAGGTAATGGAGCTGAGAATCGGGCCTGGTGTTATTGAACCCTCAAGCCCTGGTTCTTTCCATTAAATACATGGCTTATTAGCTGTTCCTGTTCCCAGAGGCCACTTTAAGAACAGAAGGGAAATTGAATTGGCACAGCAAGAGCAGTTTAATGGCAATTTATCACTCCCACCAACCTTTTATTTCTAGGAAGCCTCCAGAGTCTGATAGATCTTTGCACATGTTCTTTGCTTCTCTGCAAGTCTCTTGCATGGCGCTTGACACAAATTAGATAATCAAGGTTAATTTGCTGAAAGAGGTAAAACTAATACAAACTACAAGGTTTGCTTACGTGCCGTCTGGCACTGATAGGAATCACCAGCTAACAGATGTGCAGGGTATAGATGAAAGAAGAGAGAACATGTGATAATAAATTTACAAGAGTTTTATTTTTTTAATGCTTTTGTTCTGCATTTGTTATTTTCTCCCAGGAAAAAGCAACCCCAGCTATCCAAATGTAATTTAGGACAGGAGCTTTTCTGTACATTCTAGGAAGTTATTGCAAACTTAAAGTTATGACTCAATCTCCTCTCCAAACCTAAATGTGATGCCAAATTTGGATTGAGAGAGAAAAGAATATAAATATAAATTTAATTTTTATCATAGAGTGAATACCTATGTGACTATTAGAAAAGGATGGTTATAATCATCTCAAAATGAACATTACTCTCAGCACGAAGGTCAACCAATAATTAAAGAAACCTGTGTTCAGTAAGTTTAGCTACTCTATGGCAATGCCTTTTAATACAAGCAACCTCCATTGGTAATGTGAACAATTGCTGCTAATTTATGTTTTAAACGTAGATTTTGGGGTCCTCCCACGTAGAGGGCATAATTACAGTATCTTGTGCTTTAAAGCACATTGAGAAGGAAAGACTGCTTTTGTTCAGACTGAGATTTACAGGCCAAGAGCAGGAAGTTAAGCAAGTGAGCTGCCTGGCCAAGCCAGCTGGAGGCCCAGCTTCCTTTTCTTTCTTTCTCTGTTGAGGAGGGCAAGAAAAGTCAGATTAGGGTACTGAAAGCTTAGAACTCAGAAGGGCAGCCAGCGCGTCCCTTTGAAGGAGCAGACAGCGCCTGAAACCATGTTCTTATCGGAAACTGCGGTAAGGAAATGCTTTCTCCTCACCTGTCACCTAAGCTGGATGTTTCCAGTTGCCTGCCACTGAAAGTTTCCACTGTTCTCAGTCAGATACTAGCTGCCTGTGGAGTGAGAGGGAGATGAAGACAACTAGAGCTGGGTCGGAAAGCCGCCTCTGCTGTGGAGATGGTGCTCGCCTCTTGGTTTCCTATCTGTCTCTGCTCTTTATTACTCCCCTCCCCCATTTCAGCCCCCCCCCCCCTTCCTTCTAGACTCTTGGATGAGTTTGTGCTCTTGAAACTGCTCACTCACACATCACCCCAATGCCTACCCCATCCTCATTCTTCCTCTTTGGCATTTCTGTTCTGTGTGACTGTGCTCATCCCTGTCTTATTCTACAGTGCAGGTGGTACTGCAAAGCATCTTTCTGGAAGCTCCTTCCCACATGGGAAGAGGGCTAGGAAGAGGGCTACAGCTGGCCTTTAGTGAGAATACAAAAGGCCAGTCGTCAGACTCAGGCCAGGAAGTTAGATTGCTGGAATAGAGAAAGGGGGAACCCTAAGTCAGAAGTTAGAAATAGCAGAGAAGTTCACAGGGGGTTCAGACCCACTAGAGACCACAAGGCACTAGGCTCGGTCATGGTCACAGCTATGCAGCTGGAAACAAGAGAGAGCCGGTGCCAGCAATGAGGAACCCTTAACTCTAGCTGGTGGGGCCAGAGGGCTTTGGAGCTGGAGGCCAAGGCCCTGGATCCACCCCGGTAGTTCTTAGGTTATTAGGGCAATAGGAATCTGCCTGATTCCTCCCACCAGAACTTGACTTTCTTTGGTTTCCCAATATTATATTCATTATAGTCTCATTCTACCCCTTTGACATTTATTTGGCCTTTTTTTTTTTGTTTGTTTGTTTTGAGACAGACTCACTCTGTTGCCCTGCATAGAGTTCAGTGGCATCAGCCTAGCCCAACCTCAAACTCATGAATTCAAGCAATCCTCCTGCCTCAGCCTCCCAAGTAGCTGAGACTATAGGGACCCACCACATTACCTGGCTAATTTTTCTATTTTTAATAGAGATGGGGTCTTACTCAGGCAAGAGCTCAAGTTATCCTCCTCTGCTGGCCTACCAGAGTGCTAGAATCACAGGCGTGAGCTCCTGTTCCTGGCTTTGTTGGGCCTTCTTTATCTTGGTTGTGTCTCTTCATCATAATTTTGACTTGTTTTTCTCTGCAGATTCTCTCTTCTCAGAGACATCCTGTCTTCTTTATTATGTTCTGATGGCTCTGAGAAGGTCATCTCCAACTCTGCCAGGCACCTATGTTCTGAGTCTCTGGCTTGAGCAGCCTCCTGGACTGTTCTCTTGGGTACCCTACCATCATCTCTTCAGGCCCCCGGTGGGCAGTCAGCTCTCAGAGCAGAAGCTTATAATAAGGGTGCTGCTGTCAAACTGCAGTGTGTATTACCCCCCTATTACCACTCTCAGAATTTAAGGGATGGGGGTTTTTTGGTCCAAGGTCAGAAAATCTTTTGGCCCACTTCTTATTTGCCTACATAGGACTTTGGAATTTCTTTGTCCTTTCTTGTACATGCTCACCTAGGATGGGATATTCAAACTGGGATCATTCAGTGGCCACCTAATATTTCACCAAAATTCTCCTCTTTAAAATATTTTACAATCCATTTGATAGCAACCCCCCATTCATGGTTCAAAGGTATTTCAGGAAGGCAAATGCTCTTTGAGAAGCACATCATTTGAGTACTGTGGGGCACACCTCCTGGTCATCTCTCAGACACATAGGCAGGGCACAGTCCAGTCAGTGCAGTCTTTCATTGCTGAGTCATGGCAAGTAGAGGTCCTATTGCTGACTCTTCAGAGTCCTCAGTAGTCTCTATCCCATTATCACCATCACCCTCCCCCAGCACCTCACCTCACACCTGGGCTTTTTACCAGCTCCAGTAATACGTACCGAGTGTCAAGTGGCTGTGGTGGTGCACCTGTAGTTCCTGAGAAGGATCTCTTGAGTCCAGAAGTTCAAGGCTCCAGTGAGCTACGATCACACCACTGCACTCCCACCTGGGTGACAGAGCAAGACCCTGTCACTTAAAAAGAAAAGTGCTGATGGCATACTATGTCCACTATGAACATGGAGAGAACATGGAAAATGAATAAAAGAGAACCCCAGAGCGACGAGACTGATCTATAGACTTACACACAACTGAGTAATAAGGTGTGGGAAGTGGAACAATGGCCCCTGAAAGATATCCACAGCCTAGTTCCCAGGCTACTAAATAGATTTAAGCTACTAAATTTGTGGTAATTTGTTATAGCAACAATAGGAAACTAATACACAAGATAAGACAAGGAAAGGAAAACTTACAATAGAGATGAAGCAATACAATTTGAATGAAAAAACAACACGCAAGTTCACAAGTTGTGATCCATTCTGCCTGGGATATGAGAAACTTCCAATGTAAATAACCCTCCCAGACTTCTGTTTTCCCACCCAGTTATTCCCCAGCCTACTGGAGACTCTACAAAGACATTATTATACAAAGACCCTTCAACATCAGTACATTCTAAGTCTGTGCTTTCCCCCCTCAATTTGTTCTTCCTTTAGTGTTCCCTCAACACATGACACCAGTACTCATCACTCTGCACAGCCAGAAGCAGAAATTCTCCTCTCTCAGGAAGCCACTTTCTATAAACCAACATTGATCACAATACTGGACACGTGGCTCAAAGCAAGTTATGACCATCATTCAACAGATTTCTTTTTCATTTATCTAATCATTTATTTTAAACTAAAATTCATTTTAAAAGGGGTGCCACAGAGTATTTCCAGATTGCAGGTGTAATTTTTAAAATTCTAGACATAGAAGTGTCTACCTGAGTAAACTACCAGAAAAAGAAAGCCTATTTAGATGCGAAACCCTCAAATAATCAGATCACATTTTAAAAGGTGTACATATCATTTAAAACCATAATAGGTAAAACTTGATTTTTGTTATCCAGAGCAAAAGATCCAAAATCAAACATTAAAAAAACTCATGCTTAATTCAGAGCATATTGTATTTGTACTAAGTTTCTACCCATAATTACTACTATGAATCACTAACAGAAAAAAAAAAACAAACCCAAACTTTGTAACATAATTTAAAGAGTTTTATTCTGAGCTGAACATGAGTGACAATTAGGTTAGAAATCCACATTAAAGAAGCCCCGAGTAAGTGGTACTGAGGCAACTAGGTCACAATTTGATTTTATACATTTTAGAGAGAGGAATTGCAGGTAAAGTGATAAATCAATACATGGAAGGTACTGATTGGTTTGGGATGATAATGTGGGGCATTTTGAAGTGGGGTCTTATAGGTTATAGGTGGGTTCAGAGATTCTTTGATTTTATAATTAAAGAAATAAAACTCTTTATAGCAGGGGTCCTCAAACTTTTTAAACAGGGGGTCAGTTCACTGCCCCTCAGACCGTTGGAGGGCTGAACTATAGTTAAAAAACAACAACCTATGAACAAATTCCTATGCACACTGCACATATCTTATTTTGGAGTAAAAAAACAAAACAGGAATACAATCACACCGCCTTATGTGGCCCGAGGGCTGTAGTTTGAGGACCCCTGTAAGGAAGTCTATTAATCAGAGATAAGTGACAATCTATAGACTTAAGTGATCTGTTAAGTCAACTGATGGTCTGCAGGTGTGATTTAACTTTCACCTCCCATGGTCTTAGGTCCTGTTAATAATATTGTCACAAAGAGTCTGTTTTGTCCATCTTATTGTCTTTTTTTTTTTTTTTTAAACATTAATGCTGATCAATTGTAGTAGCTAAACTCCAAAAGGGAGAATATATAACAGAGTAAATCTGACCTTCCTTCCGTTCATGACCAAAAACTCAGTTTTAAGTTTTTTTCTGCAGCCCCCTTGGCTAAGAGAGGGGGTCCATTCAGTCATCAGGGGAGCTTAGGCTTTTCTTTTTAGTTTACAATGGTATATTATATCATACACTGTAACACCATGCCCCAGTAGCGTACTATCTTATCCTACAATATCCAAGATCCAGACATAAGTAATTCTGTAGATCACATGTTTGATGAAGGCTTCACAGATTGAGAAGACTGTTCAGCTGCTTCTTTGGAAACATCTTGGGTGCTGCAACTCAGTAAAGCCTTATAAGGGGTGCTTGCTGGAGAGACTGTTGGTACCAGATCTGAGTCCTGGAGCATAATGTGTATTACATATTGCTTGTTTCTTTTAATTTACCACAGTCATTTCCCAAGAAAAATTCATGAGCTTTGTTAATTTAGACTTGAATAAGTGAGAGCCTACTCTAAAAGTAATTAAGATAAAACATATTCTGGAAAGAAATCCAAGTTTTCAGGATATATTATTTTCCAGCATCAGCTCCTTTCTATGTAATTCCTTTAGCACAGACGTCCAAGAAGGCTTTTCCAGTTTCGTTTTGACATATATATAAGAAATGTTACTTTCAAGACATTGGGGAAAATATTACAGAAAGAACAAATTATTAGTTATATCTATTATTTATCTGGACTTTGACTGTTTTGATTGCCTTGTATAACCAGTGTTCTCACCCATCTTGCTTTCTTTTTCAAAAACTTGAATTCTCTTGTAGTTTCTTATTTGCCTTGATACCTGAACTTGGAAGAGGTTTGTAATTTTGAAATGCAGATCCTTTCTGAGAATAGGATGAACATATTACAATTTTACAGCCTGTCATTGAAAATAAAGGATTACAAAAATAAGCAAACATTGAGGTCATGTAGATTGGTGTCTTTTTTTTTTTTTTTTTTTTTTTTTTTTAGCAGGAACTCAACTTTATTGCATCAAGCAGCAGCTTATATAGAGCGTGGGGAAGGGGCGGGGAAAGAAGGCAGGGGATGAGGTGCGTTACAGGGTTGGGCCAATGGCATGGTACCACGTTGGCTGTATCTAGGTAGAGGCAGTTTCAGGCCGGGCCTTGCTGAGTCATTGCTACGTGGAAGTAGCGATTGGTGTCTTTTGTAATGGATAAGGACTAGTATGGGAAAGCAAGTTATGACTCCCTAAATTATTTTGATACCATCAGAGCTTATCTCGGGAATTTCTAATACATTGAGGTTATTCTATCTACTATTTCTCACTAATTATAGGCTTCAAAAGTTTGCAACTAAAATAACCTTTAGACTGGAGTAAGCCACAGAGGACTCAATGCTTCTCATAAAATATTGAAGTGCTACATTATTTGTGCCTTTAGCAAAATCTCAGAATATTGTTATTATTGACTATAATAATTTGCATTTGTGTAGCACTTTACATTTTTACATTATAAGTGGAATTGAGATCCCCATAGTATTTCCTTCCTTTTCTTTCTAGAAAAAAATACTATTAAAAAATATTTAACATCCCCATGCAGATTTACATTTATATTATATGTTAATTTATCTATAAACAATGTATAACATTGTTTTCCACGTTTAAAATTCCATATAAATGCAACATGTTGTATAAATTCATCTGAAACTGGCATTTTTTGCTCAATATTCTCTTAAAATTTAGTGCATTGAGTCATATAATTACAGTTCACTTATTTAAATTTCTGTTTGGTATTCTATTGTGGGGCTGACCTTGAATTATTTGTTCATAAGTACTTAGATTGGTAAGTACTTCCTGTTGGTAAGTACTTAGATTATTTCAACATTTTCCCTTTTTATAAACAGTGGTGCAGTGGGCATCTCTGGGCATGTTTTCTTGTGCACATTTGTGAGTAATATTTAGGGTACATCCCTTGAAGTGGAATTTCTGAATCTTAGGCTTTCCTTTAACTTTATTAGACAACTCTTTTCACTATAATCAGGAAAACTTTTGGCCATATAGAATAGCTAATAGCAGTGGTTTAAATAAATAAATAAAAATGTACTTGCCATAAAAGTAAAGAGGCTCGGAAAAAATAAACAAAGATGAACTTGTGTAACATTGTCAACCAAGGACCCAGCCTCTTCCTGTCCTTCTATTCTGCTGCCTGTAAAGTGTTGCCTTTTTTCCTGTTGCTTGTCAGTCACCTCATGAGCACAACATGGTTTCCACAACTCCATGCATCGCAGTCTCATTCAGCGTCCCAAACAAGAGGACAGAGTATATGAAAAAGGAGTTTTGTTTGTTTGTTTCAGGGAGTAAAAACCTTCCTATGCTTCTAGAGATAGGCCACTTCTGATTTAGAATGAAGACATGGTCTCCATTTCACCCTTGGAGACTCTGGTGTCTTAGCAACCAGAAGTTGTTCCTTAGATTTCTCTTTACAGCTCATTGGCCAGAATGAGATTGTATTGCCATGTTTGGTATCAAGGAAATGGGAAAACAAGTATCTGGTAAGAGAGAATGGGATGGTTATGACTGGGTTTAACTCAGACAGGATTCATATGCTGAGCCTAGGACATTGCTGCCCTAAAAACTTAGGGTTTGGTAAACAAAGGAGAAGAGTGGGATGTCGATTTTTTAGGCAATTAGCATTGACTTCCTTGATTTCCAAAAAGATTGTATCCATTTCTATTCCCAAGAGTCTATGAGCATTCCTATTCAGCTATATCCTTGCCAATACTTGATATCATCAGGCTTTTTTTGTTTTTTGCCGAAAAATGATAGACATGAAACGATAATTTTTTCTGATAAGGTCTTAAGCATTTTGTCAAATTGGGATTTTAGTCCACTTGGAGTTTATTTTATCTGTTCCATGAGGTCAAGTGTCAATTTATCCTTCTTCCTTCCTCAAAGTAACCAGTTGTATCAGCATCACTTATTGACTAAAGAAATCGTCTTTCCTTAGTCTTGTGTAATGTAATCCTGTCATGTTCCCACAAACATGGGTCCTTTATTCTATTTCATTGGTCCGTTTGTCTGTTTGTCCCCATTAGTACACAATTGCATAAATAGATATTTATAATAAATCTTTACATCTGCTAGAATAAGTCTTCCCACTTCCTTCTTCTTCTTCCTAAGTGCATTGACTATTCTTGGTTCTTTGTTTTTCCGTGGGAATTTTAAGTGAGCTTGTCACAGAATTCTCTTGAGAATTTTACTGGAGTTGCATTGAAAATTTAGGTTAATTAGGAAGAATTCCCAACTTTAAAATGCTGCATCTTTCAATCTTTGAACATGATACATCTTTCCATTTATTTGAGTCTTCTTTAACGTTTTTAGCACTCTATAACTTTCCTCATAATGGTCTTACACATATTTTCTTACATTTATTCCCGTGCATCTTATAATTTTATTGATATTATAAATGGAATATTTTTTAAAATTTATTTTCTATTTGTTGCTGGTGATGTATAAGAATGCATTTGAGCTTAGTGTACTTATCTTATTGTTTGTCATCCTTGCTGAACACTCCAATTCGTTTTGTTAATTTGTCTGTAGGTTCGCCTGTCTACAGACGAGAGCTTTTCTTTCCTTTTTAATTCTTACACTGTATTTCATCAGATTTAAGATATTTTAGTTGTTAGAAATATCTTAATTTTGGAAATGGTAAAATGAGAAAAAAAAGATTAAGTAAAAATTTTTGTTACTTTTGCTCATCTACCTTTAGTTCTAGCACTTCTAATACTTTATGGAATAGCAGTGAAGAATGTTGGCTCTCAGTGAAGAATGTTGAGTTTAAAGAGAATACTTCTGAAGTTTCTTTTATTTATTTTTTTTTGAGACACAGTCTCACTCAGTCACTCTGGGTAGAGGGCCATGGCATAATAACTCACAGCAACCTCAAACTCTTGGACTTGAGAAATCTTCTTTCCTCAGCCTCCCCAGTAGCTGGGACTACAAGGTGTGCTACCACGCCCAACTAGTTTGTCTATTTTAAGTAGACACAGAATCTCCCTCTTGCTCAGGTTAGTGTCAAACGCCTGAGCTCAAACAATCTTCCCGCCTTAGCCTCCCAGAGTGCTAGGATTATAGGTGTGAGCCTGAAATTTCTTTATTAAGTAAAGTGTTTACTGTACTTTTTGGTAGATATATTTCCTTTATTTTCTTCCTTCCTTCCTTCCTTTTCTGCAGTTTTTGGCTGGGCCAGGTTTGAATCCAGCACCTACGGTATATGGGGCCAGCGCCCTACTCCTTTGAGCCACAGGCACCGCCACTGCCCAGTAGTTACATTTCGACCTAGGTAAGTAAGTTTCTTCTATCCCAGTGCTAGATGTTTTATATAAACCAGTGTTTGATTTTATTAAATGTTCTTTCTTTCTCTTTTCAGATGATTATATGATTTTCCTTCTTTAATCTTTTAATGTAGCTAATTATATCACTATGTTCTTGGGATAAAGTCCACTCCATCATATGGGATTCAGTTGGCCAATATTTTAGATTTTTGGATTTATGCTCATAAATGAGACTGGTCTATAATTTTTCTTTCTTGTATTATCCTTGTCTGGTTTTGTTAGGTGGTTTATTCTAGCCTCATGACTTGAGTTGGGAGCAGTCTCTCTTTTCCATTTCTGCCTTTTTTTTTTTTTTTTTAATTGTTGAGGTGTTTTTTTTGTTTGTTTTTTTGCGGTTTTTGGCGGGGGCTGGGTTCGAACCCACCACCTTTGGTATATGGGGCCGGCACCTTTCTCCTTTGAGCCACAGGCACCGCCCCTTTTTCCATTTCTGAATGTGCTTGAATATTTGGGTAGGATATGTTATTTGAAATATTTGGGCCTAGTGTTTCTCTTTGAGATATATATTTCATAAATTACACACATACCCACTGAAATTTATACATATATGTATAAATAAAATGTGCATAATATGTAGACTAATATAGACTATATGTATATAGTCTATATTATTGTATATGTATATGTATATGTATATAGTCTATATTATTTGGTAAATCATATTTTATAAGAATTTGTTCATTCCATCGAAATTTGAATACTCAGCATGAAGTTCTTCATAGTATTTTTACTTCTTTCCTGCTCCATGTGTTCCCTTTTCATTACAAGCACCCTTTATCCTTTCTTTTTCTTTGACCAATATTCTTAGAGATTTGTCTATGTTATTAGTTTTCTCATGTAATTCCGTTCATATTTTTGTTAGTTACCACCTCCCATTTTCTTAGGGCATTGTTTGTTGTTCTTTCTCTAACTTCTCTAATTGGAAGTTTAACTCATTAATTTTCTGTCTTCTAGTATAGGTATTTAAAACCGTAAATTTCTTTCTTTTTTTAAAAGTGAATTTTTTATTTATTTTTATTTGTTTGTTTATTGAGACAGAGTCTTACTCTGTTGCCCAGGCTTGAGTGTCGTGGCATCAGGGTAGCTCACAGCAGCCTCAAACTCGTGGGCTCAAACAATCATCCTGCCTCAGTCTCCCGAGTGGATGGGACTACAGGTGTGCAGCACCTCGCCCAGCCAATTTTTCTATTTTTAGTAGAGATAGCATCTGGCTCTTGTGCTCCTGCTCACGCTGGTCTCAAACTCCTGAGCTCCAGGGATCTTCTCTCCTCTGCCTCCCTAAGTGTGAGGATTCCATACATGAGCCACCTCACCCGGCCCTAAAGCCGTATATTTCTTAAGGGAAAGACTTATTTTCTAACTTCCATAATTCTGGGAGTAGGAGGTGCTGGTATTTTCTTACTCTGGGCATGTATTCTTTCTACAAGCAAAAAAAAGCCCTGTAATTGATGAAAAAAGCTTTCAGATAATTTTGTTGATAAAAGATTCCAACCTAGACATTAGTTGAGATTGCTGATGTTCAGAGCAGACAGGCTCCCCCGCATGTCCCCCACTGTCCCTGTATAGGAGGCAGCACACCACGCAGGAGGGAAAAGCTTCTGGCCAGAATGTGTCAGTTTTTATGTTTCCGGAATACTCACTATAGCTACATTCTCCTCTACTGAAGTATTCATCAGTGCCATTTCCTCCTCTTTTCTTTTCTTTTCTTTTTTTTTTTTTCCTCATTTTCTTTCCTTTTATATTTTTTAATTTTTGAGACAAATTCTCACTCTCTTCCCTGGGCTATAGTGCAGTGGCATCATTATAAATCTCTGCAAGCTCACACTCTTGGGTGCAAGTGATCCTCCTGGCTTGACCTCCCAAGCACGTGGGACTATAAGTGCACGCTATCACATCCAGCTAATTTTTCTAAATTTTTGTAGAGGTGGGTTCTCACTATATTGCTCAGGCTCATCTTGCATTTCTGGGCTCAATTGATCCTCCTGCCTCGGCACCCCCGAAGTGCTGGGATTACAGGTGTGAGCCACTGCACCTGGCCTTTCCTCTTTTCTTTTAGTTACTAGTTTTTTGGACTCCAAGCCTCAGTTACTAAATAAGAATGAATTGTCTTCAATTAATTGCAACACTCTTATATTAGTCAGAGTTCTCCAGAGAAAAAGAACTAATAGGAGATAGATATATACACACATATCTAGATATGTATATGTGTATATACCAAATATACATCTCATATATATATATATCTCCTATATATACATATATCTACATCCTATATATACATATCTCCATGTATATGTATATATATTGGCTCTGTTTTTCATATATGTATATATGTGTGTGTATATACATACATATATATGAAGATTTATTATGAGAATTGGCTCATATGATCATGGAAGCTGAGAAATCCTACAATATGCCATCTGCAGGCTGGAGAACCAGAAACTTGGTGGTATACTTCAGCTCAAGTCTGAAGTAGGACCTGATGGTGTAATTTCTAGTCTGAGACCACAGACCTGAGAATCAGAGGTGATGAGGGGCACTGGTATAAGTTCTAGAGTCCAAAGGCTTGAGAACCATGGGCTCCAGTGGGTAAGGGCAAAAAAAAAAAAAAAAAAAAAAAAAAAAAGGGTGGGCCCACATTAAGGTTACAAAGTCAAAAAAAAAAAAATCCTTCCTAGGCCGGATTGTCCAATTGGGGCCCC
>CAUYPK010134350.1:0-20998 GCA_963574355.1 Loris lydekkerianus
GTGTTTAATATATTATTGTTAAAATTATATGCTTTTGTGTGAGTGTTTGTCTGTTTTGGCAGGTCACTGCGTGGTGTGGCTCTCTGACTCTCACAGTTCAAAATTTTGGCTCTTTGTGTCGAACTTGTTCGCCACCCCTGCAGTAGCATATTTTCAACTCTAACACAGGAATACAATTTTAAGAGGACTTAAGTGTATCTTATATATTGATATTATGTTTACTATATTAGCATGATCCCTGTTCTCATAGAGGTTAAAATTTAATAGAGAAGAGATGGAGAAGTAACTATAAAAATATATACTGTATATACTCGAGTCTAAGCCGAGTTTTTTTGGCACAAAATTTGTGCCGAGTTCGAAACTTGGCTTATACTCGAGTATATAGGTACTTCCTTTCCTTAACATGGGATGAGGTGAAGTGGGAGACAGGGATGAAAAAAGGGGTTAAAAAGTCAGTAAGAGTTAAAACAAAAAAAAAGTACAGAATGCCATACCCTCCCCCACACAAAGAGCAAACTCAAAGACTCTGAGAAGACGACATAGCAAGTTAAATAAAGACAAATATGAAACCATGTCAACACATAGGGAGAGGAGGAAGCCTCAGTCGTAACAACTACTTTTCAAATTCTGGAAACTACCTTTGGTATTAAGAAACAAAAACCACGTTTGTGTACTAGGCATGGCCCGGCTTTGAGAAACATACAAGGAATTGACACTATGCGCAGAGGTGGAACTGCCTGGAGCAGCTTGTAGGTAAGACCAGCAGAAAAGAGGATATAGGAAGACAGAGTCTGAGAAGCCCTCACACTTCTACATGTGCAGAGGCAGAAGAACCTGGCAGAAACCAGCAGAGGAAGAGCCTGAGAGGCAGAAGGAAAACCAAGGAAGGGAAGAAATGGAAGCCTGAACCCAGGAAAGGAGCGCCCCCAGGAGAAAACACAGAAGTTCCGAAATGATTAACAGCAAAGGACATTAAGGGATGGGAAAAACGATGGTGACGGTGTCCCAAGATAAGGCCAAGTAACTGAGAACTATACGGGGCAAAAGATGCTGTAATTTTTCTGTTTGTTTGTTCGACAGATACTCACAAAGGGAGGATTTAACCATCTGAGAGGAAAATGGTCATTCTTAACTATAGCTTTGTATTTATAAATTTTTTAATTCTGATATTATATGGTACAGATGTGCCCCTGATCTAAGATATCAAAAAAGAGACTAGGATATTATTAGCTTTCTTAAAATTCCTATAACAAATGTCCAAACTATTTCAAGTAAAATATATTCAAATACGTGATAAATTACAGTCCTTCATTCCCTAGATAAAGAGAGTGATGGTATAAGACAAATATCACATCTGCTTTCTTGCTCTGCCTAATAGCATACTGACTAATTTCAATGTTCCTGAGACTTAGAGAGCTGCAAAGAACCAAGAACGTGGTGCTGAATGCCAGAACTATAGTAGCAAGGCTGGTCCTTAACTTCACTCTGCTCTGCTCAACTAGTCCTCCTCTTGACGAATTATGCATAAAAGTCTTGAGGCAATAGATAGATGAGCTATGGACAACTGGAAAATAATTTTGAACTTGAACTTTGCTTGTACGTGGCCAAACCCATCAATCCCTTTATACATTTACATGATTAGAGGTGCTTTGGGTAGTAAGTTCTCATTAATTAAGCACAGGATAGAGGGTGAAGTAAATGCTTAGGTCAAGTGTTTTAATAATATATATTATCAAAATGAAACAAACAAAAAACACTCTTTACTACCAATGTCTATAATTAAAAAAAAAAAAAACAGATTATATTCCACATAGATGCGGCAGAATGAATGCAGACACATGTACAAGCCAGTTTTGTTTGAAATGCTGAAGACTTAGCACTACATATTCAAAGCTAATTTTACATCTTTTATGTGCAAAAGCTTCAAACTAAATGCTTTTATTTAAAACAGGAAAATGGAAGAATATTTTAAATTAATGACGTAAAATAATCATAACCAATATTAAAGTAATACTTTTGTCTTGTGAGCCTCTTATATAGATGGGCTGTGTGCTACAATTAGCAGTTACTTCATATGATCCTCACAAAAATCTTATGATGTGGGAGAGAACATTATTCACATTTTCAGATAATAGATCAGGGAAGTAATGTGACTTTCTAAGATTATACAGGTACAAAAATCAAATCCGGTGTTTAAACTTAGATCTGTCTATGTTCTTTCCATTGTATCCAACAATCGGCACTTTGACTCAAAGGACAATAACTGGAAACCTCTTATGAAATGTACAGGCATTAGGGAAGATAATAAAGGAGCTATAAAAAGAGGTGTCAGAGGGGATTTTCAGTTCTACTATCAAGTGGACGAATGAACTGCATTTACTATTGACCTGGCCTCCTCTGTACTGTGTGTGTTCTGCTACTATTGCTGGTAGGACCTCAGGCCATGGTTGTTGAGTCTCTGTGATGACCTTTTTTAATCTCCCATATAAAGTTTTAATGCCTTGTTGTGCTTCTACTTGCACTTGGATACATATTTTTTCTCTATTAAAGTAATTATTTAAATAGTGTAATGTGTGTGTGTGCGTGTGTGTGTGTTTTGTTTAAGCCTGTCTTTCTATAAGGCAGGGGCAGATTCATGTGATAGCAACCATCTAGGACACACTCAAAGATATATTAAATAAATGTTGAAAGAAAAAAATGAACTAAATCATGTCTACTTCTCTTGGTAGACTATATATCCCCCATGACAGTGTCTATCATTCTCTTTGAACACCTAGTTTGAAATACACAAACGTATGCACATGGAAATCACACTTATCAAATTACAATAGGTGGGGAACAGAGCAGGGGAGGGGAAAATTCTTACCTAAGGAATACAGTGCACACTGACTGGGTGATGGGCTTATTTATAACATTGACTTAAATAGTACAAAAGTAGCTTATGTAATCAAAATGTTTTTATCCCTGCAATATTCTGAAATAAAACAAATAAATAAATGCTGAAATAAATAAATGCACATACACACAAACACTTATAAGAAATAAAAAAAAGAATACATCTAACAAACGTTTCATTACTGACTGCAGAATTGCTTCTTAAGAGGGCCACAATAAAAAAAAAAAAAAAGGCAAAAAATCAATGGCATGGAAAGGGGATAAATAACAAGAAACATATCTGAGCTATCAGGGAGGGGAAAATGTGAACCAGAAGAGAGCAGATAAATCACTTCAGTCGTCTATTTTGGAGAGGCAGTCTATTCTGAATCCATACCAATGGGAGACAGAAATTTCAAGGTCCCTGTTGATATGTATACTTCGACGTACATGACATTCTTTGTACATTTTGTATTTGAAACAAATCATAAAAGTATAATATAAGCAAAAATAAAATAATGAACAAAGCAAATGGAATTATAATGAGTATGAGTGTTATTTCTATGCAAACAATGTTGTAAGAATTCGGTATTACTTCCTTCCCCATCCCTCTCTTTCTTTCTTTTTCTTCTTCTTCTTCTTTTTTTTTTTTTTTAAGACGAGATCTCACTTTGTTGCCCAGGTGGTTGTGAGTGGCCTCACCATAGCTCACTGCAGCCTTGAATCCCTGGCTCAAACAATCCTGCTTCAGTTTCCAGGTTAGCTGAGACTACAGTTATGCCCACTATTCTATATTTTCTATATTTTGGTAGAGATGGGGTTTTACTCTTGCTCAGGCTGTTCTCAAACTCCTAGCCTCAAGCAATCCTCCTGCCTCAGTCTCCCAAAGTGCTAGGATTACAGAAGTGAGCCACTATACCTGGCCTGGATATTATTTTCTTAATAGGAAGATTGACAGTAACAGTGATGGACTTTTCTCATTCATTCAGAAGACATTCTGATGTTGCATGAAGCAGAGAACTCAAAGTACTCTTTTGGGGAAAACAAACCACACGAAATTAATGATGGTGGAGGAAAATGGATTCTTTTATAAAATCCTATCTGAATTCAGTCTTTTTGCAAATAAATTAAAAATATCTTAAAAACATTAGCTACTGGGCAACATTATAAAAAAGTGTAAATACTTCACATGTGAATAGGATACCAAATGAAAGACTCCGTATCTTTTTAAGTGATAAAAAATACAAGGCAGAAAAACAAGAATAAGAAAACAAATAGTAAATCAGCTGGTTATAAAACTGATCATACACATCTGGTTTTGTGGCTATTGTAATTTTTAGGTTTAAACGAAAAGTTTAGTGATGAAGTCAGATTGTGCTATTTTATTTGTGCCTAAAATCTGCCTATAATTAGCATATGCTACCCTGACTCATGGTCAGTTCTTTGTGGTCGCATCAAACACAAATAGTAATAGAGATTAATAAATTCCCTCATTCATTATTAAAAGCTAAGCATAGAAATTTAAAAAGGAAATACATAACCACAGAAATAAAAAGATTGGAAGGAAAATGTTCGCTTAAATACTCTGCACTTGATAACTGACATCAGTTTATTTTCATCCTGGTATCATCCCCAGGCTAGAGAAGTGTGTCTCTAAGAATACAAAGCTCATTCTAGGCATAGCTGGCTGCGGCTCTTCCAGGCTTCCATCTCCCGCAGCCTTCCTTCAGTAGTCAGCAGCTCTAAGTGCTCAAGTAGAGAGACTTAACTACCTTCCTATAACTCAATCAAAGAGCCAGTATCCGTTGCCTTTGGATGATGCTTTCACTGGTCCATGTTCCTGCCAACAGCCAGTTATCCTTGTCTGCTTCCCAGTTATCAGCTCTTGCTTCCTTTTGGCTGCTGGTGCCAGAGAAATGAGAAAAAAAGTTCCATAGCAGCATGACACCTTTTGGAAAACACTATGAACTTCTTCCTCCAACAAGAAAAAAGGTTCTCAGTTTTTATTCTTGCTTGCTCCAGGCCTCTTCATTCACACTCTGGGTAATACTGATTTTGATTTAAAAAAAAAAAAAAAAAAAAAAAGACTACAAAGTTCTGAATAGACCTATCAACTAGGTTTGAAGGCAATTAAAAGGGAGGTCTCAAAATCACATAAATGATTTTAATATTTTAAAAATTACAACATTTAAAATATTATATGCAAATCTTCTAAAAAGGTTTGACACAATACAAATAACAAACATGACCTTCCATAGGGTTTATAGCATAAAATCTCTCATATTGCTAAATCAATCTCTGCACTTACACAAAGATAAACTTCTCAATGAGAGAATTAGTTTGTCAACGAAAAAAAAAAAAAAAGCAGATGAAACAATATAATTAGTGATGTAAGGGGTGTTGCATTTAACTTTGTTGTATAGTACCACTTCATTACTTAGGTTATGCCATTTATAAATGCTCATTTGTACTATTCATGCCTGAATTAGTAGAGTTTCTTTATTATCTTTTAAGTTTTATCTCCCAGTTTGCAGAAACTGCAGTCATCAGTAAAACCAGATGACAGGTGGTAATCTGATCATGACCCAAGTTTTCTGCTTTTATGCCTTCTCAGTTAATTCTTTCATTTACAATGCCTAATTTTGCCTCTAGAAATTCTGTCCATTTTTTTAAATAATCAAGTTAAATACCACTCTCTAGTATTCAGACATATCTTTCTGTCAAAAATATATATTTAGCATAATAAAACACTTTTTACAAAATAGACACTTCTTCACTTCCCCTTATGGTTCCGTGTTTTTGTTCAGTGATTCGCAATGCTATGTAAAAATTCTTTCAAAGGGAGCTAACTTCAGTGGTAGATAGTTGCTTTTTGCTCCTCTTCCTTCTTCCCTGTGGTTTGGAACTTTGATTTGGACTACGTAGGAGGGGAGTCTGTTAGCATCGTGTCCTTCATTTTGTATAGTGAAAAGTTTTGTGCATGTGGATGTAAAACTAAGCAAAATTAATGTACTTGTACCCAAAATTTTAAAGGTAGGATAAACATCTATGAAAACTTCTACTCTTCATGTGAGTAATTACCTGTATAGTACAGAGGGAGGCTTAAAATGAAATATACTATTATCATAGAATATCATAAAATTTACTTGATGTTTACTTAATGTCAAACAAATATACTGAATTTTAAACAATACAAAGAATGCTATGCAAAAATGTAACAGCTTGCCTAAAGAGTAAAGAAATATCTAACAGATTCTAATTCTATAAAGAAGATTAAAATAAGAATTCAACATTATGGCATAATGGGTATCAGAGTACCTCACAAACTGGTACATGAAAAAATATATGTATATGTATATATACACTTTATTGTTTTCTCCAAAATTCAGGAAACTTTATAAGAGATAATTACATGTATCATGTATTTTTTTTTTTGGGGGGGGGTGTAATAATAAACCTTTGACATTCTCACTGACAGATGTCAAGACTCATGAACATCTAAATACTCAAACCTTGCCAGATATGTTAGCCTACCATCAGGAATATATACATATTTACTTAAATATTATTCCTGAGATATATTGAAATAATAATTAAAAAAAAATCTTATAGGAATGACAGGAACACAGGGTGTAAGAGAGTAAACCCTATTTGGTTTGACTTATTTAACTACAAATTCTATTACACAGTTTTACGCTTTCGAATAATTTTCTGATTATAAATTAGTTTCCAGTTAAATAAAGAAAAAATAATTCTAGAGAAACTTTTTAAAAAGGCAAAAGTATGTGTCGTTAAAGTAGGTGAAGCATGAGATATGGTTACAAAAGATATGAATTTTAGGACTGACATAATATGTAAGATGTTTTGTCACTTACCTCACATAAGCTAAAGTTCTTTAAGTTTTCACTTACCAAACACTAATTAAATACAAGGCCTCAAACTAAATATTTAACATCATCAAATATTTTAAGTCTTACAAGTGTCCAGTCAGATAGGAACCATTATAATTCCCCTTTTTCAGATGAGGAAAGTAGGGCCCAGGAAGATTAAGTAACATACCAAAGATGATACGGGTAGGAAGTTAAGCTACCAGAATCAGAACACAGACAGACTAGTTCCAAACCTGACTCAGGCACTAATTGATACTTTCTCAAATTGAAAAGTATAAAAAGGATGCATGTTGGTTGTAAAAAGTGAAATTATGGTTGCAAACATGCTTTCTAAATTGTCAAAGTCTAAACAAATGCAATATATGCACACAATTATGTGGGAGTCTGTACAGGGGAGTGGTCATGAAGAATAAAGATGCTGTGATTTGGCTACAGGCTGAATGTCAAGACCAAGGAAAAGGGAGAAACAATGAAAATGACTCAGATTTCATTGGTTGATTACTGTAAAAGTAATGATGTCAGTGACCATGCCATGATGATGAAAGGGCATCAAGATGCGCAGAGCGATGGTTTCAGTTTAAGTTTGAGATTCAGTGACTGAAAGGAGCCAGCAACATACCCAGAGATATCAGGCAGGCAGCTTCAATATTTATGTTTGCAGTTTAGAACAGAAGGTTAGATTTTGAGATACTGATAGGGGAATTACCTACATTAAGAAATGGTCAAAGCATAAAGCAGATGAGCTTTCTGAGAGAGAAAAGATAGAGAATCAGTAAAAGAATTCCAGGATATCACCTGAGGACATATGTACAAAATGAGGGGGAAAGGCGATCTAAAGGAGACCCAGGAACCATGGTTAATAGAGCAAAGGAAAAGGGGAAAACTTGAGGAATCACATGGCAGGAGAGTTCTGGTCATGGGTGCAGTGATCTAACAGTCACAATGACCTTGAAAATCAGAAAGTACAAGGGTTTGAGAGGTGAATACAGTATAAGAAAGAAGGGTCAGCACACATAGCTACACCTTGGAAACTGGCAAATAAGGAAAACATACAATAGAATAATAATTAGTTTGACAGGTTAGAAGCCTATTTCTTGGTTTGTAAAATGTGTTTTAAATTATTTTGGTAGTTTCTCAGGCTCATTTCCTAGTTCTTTTATTTTACTTATCAAACTAATTAAAGCATATATATATCAGAACCGTGGTGAAGAGAACCAGCCAATGCTTCCTGCTGAGATTGAGATTGTGTATTTCAGCCACACTAAAAAGGAGATATTTACTGTTTCATTTAAATACAATTTTTTAAAAACATAAGTATCATTTATGTGTGTGTATATACATATATGTATGTATGTGTGTATATATATCTCATCATGTTGCAGAGGAAATTCTGTTTTGTTATAAAATGCTTTGTGCTGAGGGTCCAAAAACAACAAAATTTCTGCTAATTAGTAGAATTGCAAAATTCAGTTCTTCTTTCTGTAAGTCATAATAATCATATCTGCTTCTCCCATTAATCTTTTCAAGACAAAAACAAGAAATCACCTATGAAAACAGTCTTTATTCCTAAGAAAACAAGTCTTTTGTGTAGCCAAGGTTATATAGATAGAAAATTATTTTAGAAAGAAAAAAAAAAAATGCTTACACAAATGGATTTCAATTTGTGAAATGTTAATGTGTATAATAAATTATTTTCTTCAGCAAAAAATAATTTTCATAGTGTACATAAAATTATATAGAGGTATTAAACATTTTTCCAATTTAAACATGTAACCTTAGAGTCAACTGATTAAAAATGAGCAGATTTCCATGTCTTTTACTCAAAGAATTCTGGTTGTCTATAGGAAGAAAAATTAGAATTTAAAAGTATCAGTTCTTTATCTTAAGCTGTCTGGCCTTTGATGTTATATTTGGTCAGGCACCTCTTGCCCTCATTTAGTTGGGGGCAGCATATATTGCCAAGGAAAAGAGAAAAAGTCAGAAAGAATAAAAATTAAGTTGGAAGTAGGCTGGCGGTCATTGAAGGCTTTTTTCCATTTTCAAAATAGTAAAACTTTTATCTTTTAACTTTTAGCTACTTAGAGAAATATTTTCAAGAGAATAAGCACTTTCATCAATACCAATGTAAGAAAGAATATGCACAGTCTTTGTTTTATTTTACACAATACAACAGTGAGTAATATGAAAATGGCCATGCCAAGACAAAAATCTTATCCTTCTGTTCTAAAAGTAGAGTTTACACATCAAACCAGAAGACCTTCACAATTATGCTCTGGGAACTATTTTGAGATAAGCAGAATCTAGAAGGCTATCCTTGAGGAAAAGGCCCAGAGGTAACAGTGAATAATGCAGTTTTTCCATGCGGCAACCTGCTTACCCTTCCCTCACACACGCTTCAGGGCCTCTTTTAGACATTTTTTTCCTAATTGCTCCGATCCCATGAATTTTAATACTAATTATCTCTCACATATGTTTATATAATGTGGCACTCTAGAGGACCACCAACTATTGCAATATTTAAGATTTTTTTTATCCTCCATCAAGAATCAAATTTTGCTCCTACTGAGGGTGTTATCACCCCCATTGAGAATGTTGAGATGATGCATGTTCATGAAACATGAAGATAGCCATTTTGCTAGAATTGAGTGGGTTCACTCTGTTTTATGTATACAGTGGGTACTCTGCCTGTACTGGAGATTTAAGTAATTGTTTAAATGCACCTCTTTAAAGAAAATATAAAGGGAGCATAGCATCAAACTCTCTTTAGGAACTATCAGGAAAAAATGGTCTGAAAATATTGGGAATGGCTAATAAGCATCATCATAATAGCTGTCCAACTTTCAAGCAAAATAACATGCTCAACTATTCTTATTTATTCTCCCAACCTCTATTTGGCCTCATTTCTAGTTGAGTCCACATATAAATGATTTTAAAATCGTCTAATTCAGAGAGAAACAGAGAGATTCCTGTCAGTTCACGTAGCCTTCAGAAGACTCCTGCCTTAATAAATAAAATGCCTTCTAAAAAAATCAATAAATAGATTTCTCAAAATGTACTGGGCTTATGAATGTTTATTTGTTCAAGAAATAATAATTAAATTCTCATCATTTTTAAGTCTATAGGTAGGCATAAAACAAGCTTGCACAACATTTTAATATTATAACAAAATGGTAAAGGAAAGAAAATACAAAAATGTAGAGTGAATTGTAGTACTTTTAAGTGATCTTTTTAACTATGTAGAACAATTAATATTTCTTACTAAACTACAAAAAATATCTTGAAATAATACAAGATAATCCAATTCTTCTTATTTGTATTAACGTTTTTTATGGCTGACTATTGTGATGGGACGTTATTGTGAATAACTCAGCATAACAATTTCATAATAAATTAATTTGCCCACCTTTATCAATTTGTTATTAAATATGCCATGAAAATTTATCCATGACCCATGGATAAAAACATCATGTATAAATGATTAAAATGCTGAAACCACGTGGACCATCTAGGTTATTACGGTCATCTGGTCTTTTCATCTCAACATGATCTTCTCAGCACATCTCAGAAAGGTTCCTCTGAATGACGGTGGTTTTGTGTGTGCTGATGAACCTCTAAAACCTACCACATTTGGCTGTTTTAAAATTAATTCGTAAGAGTCTCTGAGATAATAATGTACAAATGAAGTTAAAAAGATGTTTCTGGGTTGTTTCTCCCAAGCTATAATATTCCTGCATAAAAGAAACTTACATTTCTAGGGTTAACAGAATCATCTTTTCAGCTAATTATAGACAGAGTTCCAAAATGTATTTTTAAAGGGCAGATAAGTATTACATTGTAAGCATGTAATACTGTTTATGCTTTTAAGAGTTGTAGTATCATTCTTTCACAACTGTAATTTATAGTTTTGTGGATACAACTTACTTTAAGCAATGTAATTATATGAAAATGTTTTTATGAAAGATAAATAAGGTGGTAATTCCTTGCTATAGCAGAAAATTCCTAAAAATAAATTTTTTTCAATTACATCTATAATTATCCACTTTACAAACCCCAAATTAAAGAAAATTTTTTCCAAATGACAAGTCGCTATATGATGTGAGTTGTACGTATATCACATATTTTTAAAACTGCTTAAATCAAGTATCTGTGTCAGTTTGGGGTTATGAAGTAAAACACAGAGCTCGTACTTACAAAGAAACACAACTTTTATCACACAGACCAAAGCAGCATTCAAGTATTTGATTATTTAGGATATAAATATGCAGTTAAAATAATTTATATAAAGCAATATAATGGCATTTCGACCTTGTTCAGCACAAGATGGCAGAGTTAAAAATTAAACGTCTCTTTCATTTGAGTTAATAATCAGGGGGGCGGGGGGTCCTAGCATTAATGTGGCTCTGGAAAACAGAAACTTTATTTCCTTCATAATCTTCAGAAAAATCCTATTTAAAAGAAATGAAGTAGATGATTTTGAACTTATCTAGAGTGGGTGTATATACCACTCATTGACTGATGTGAACAGTGTAGAAAGAATTTAGACATACAATTTTAAACCAATTTAAAAGAATTTCAGTGGCAAAAGACCTCGCAGCACTATATTTAGTTTGAGGTGACTGCCTCTTAAAATCTATCTTTCCCATTTTCAATCAAGAACGTATCTAAACTGTGGATCTGACTATGTCAATCTGCCATAAACGTCCTCAACAGCCCTTTAAGACTTGCCCTCTGCTTCTATGTTCAGCCTTATCATTCGTCATTCACATTTTAAATTAATGTATCCCTCATTATGTTCACCTTCTTCACTTTGCATAGTCACCATTCCAGTGACGGTCCACCAGAAAATCAGGGAAAAGGGGAAAGGGGAAAGGGATACTTTAAACTCAACCCCTCTTAGTCAAGTAACCTTCCTTGATAGCCCATCATTTCCTTGCCTAAGTATCAGTTCTACATTCTTCCTTTGAGTATTCATGTTGTTTTGCATAGATCTTGATGGTAACATTCATTACCTAACACTCCTACATCATTCTTGCTTTGTATCCTCTTTGGACAGTGGGCTTCTTGAGCTAAAGGCTAAGGGCTAAGTCTTCTGGAGAGGTTTATGTATGGTAGGTCTCCTTCTAATCTAAGGGCTGTATGGATAGTCAACACGATTGGGGAAAATATGATTTTATACACTCACATTCACACTATGGTTTAAATGATGGTGCTCTCTCCAAAATTCATACTGAAACACAATAATACTGAGAGGTGTGGCCTTTGGTGGATGATTAAAACAGGAGCACTCTATACCCACGTATGGGACTAACACCTTAATAAAAAGGCTTAACGCTTAAATGAACACTCTCTTGTACTTCTGTCCCTTCTGCTTTGAGAGGACACAACATCTGTACCCTGCCAAAGATGCAGGAACAAGGTACCATCTTAGAAGTATGAAGTAGCCATCACCAGACAGCAATCCTGCTAGCACCTTGATCTTGGACTTCCCAGCCTCCAGAATCATAAGAAATAAATTTCTCTTGTTTATATTAATGAATTACCCAGCCTTTGGTATTTTCATATAGCAGCACCACAAAAGGACTAAGCTAATCCTATATGTTATGTATGCACATAGTGTATATGCGGTATATACAGGCATGTATACACAAAAATATGTACACACACGTATGGGGAAACATCACAGATGCTAATTTTAGAAGGAACTGTGCTTTTCCACTGAGGTTTATTCTAAGTTCTATGACTATTTTATTGTTTTGTTGGATTAGGAAATTTATGCAACTTGCAATTTGAAATTCTTATTTATGATGATCTCACTATGAAGAGATGGGATGAAAGCAAAGCATGTACACAGAACTTTCCTTTGGATGAAAATTTTTCTTCTAAATGATAGATATCCCTTCTCTAGCTGAGAGATAAAAGGTCTGTATAGTACATTTTAGTTTAAAATCCATAACAAAAGAGGAATAATATTGCACTGATATGCATGTCTTATATAAAAATTTTTTCCCAAGAAATCTCTTTATTAAAAATAAACTATTGTGCCAATAATAATAATAATATCTCTATTCTCTCAGTTGGCTTTTCTAGAAATAAACCTAAGAGAGAGGATTTTTGTTTCCAAAGTAAAGGGCTTAGAAGCATGGACCACAGAGGTAGACATTGCTCAGAAAGACAGAAAGGTTTCCTAAATATACCTGTGCCCTGGTCAGGCCTGGGTACTGCAGTGGGTTTAATCCTATTGCTCTTTTACTTTGGGTCCTCACCAGGAGTACAGCCAAACTGAATAGTTCAGGAGGATTCAATACCACATCCTTTAACAATCACAGGTATCCCCAAAAAAGAAATGCAGTGGTATTTCCAGAGTATTCTACCCTGAGACCAAGAGTGAAGGAATTAGGGATAATTAGGATCGGTTGTTTCTTTTTCCTTCTCCAAATTATTGGTATAATAACTTTTTATGTTTATAAAGGCTGTGTTGTATCCAAGTTGGTCATCGTGAGTGGGTAGAGAAAATGTAGGTGAATTATATAAACAAACGTTCTCTAATAGATTAAGTTTCTCCAAAGTGACTCTTCTCAAAAGCTATGATCATCAGCTGTTGCTGGTGATAAAATCTTATTTGTGAAAACTAACCTGGCACCAGGAGCATCTCTGGTACTGAGCATTTAAATTATATGGGAAGGCAGAGGAAAGAGATTCTATCATTGGCTTCCAGTGATTTTGGCACAGTCCAGGGCTGTCTCTGGCCTGACCTTCATTTTTGCATTTCCCATCTACCAGTTGATCTTTACGTCATATCTCCACAAATTAAAATCATGAAGTGTGATTTTCCAGAACTACTTACTCCTGCCAGAGCATCACATTCAGTGATTTGGGTTCCAATGGCTGGGGTGGGGCTCTTGGGCTTCAAAATGTCAAAGCTCCTCAGGTAATTGCAACACCACCTCCTTAACTCTGAGCACAATGTCATGGTATGTTCTCATTAAGTGCCAGTTAAAATTGGTTATCAGTGTGCCATGAATCAAATCAGGCTCATTACTTTTTAAGTCTCTGTCATTCAGAATATATGCTATTTGTGTCTCTGAGCATTTTAACAGAGCTTCAAGCCATTTACAACTGTTCATATTGAGAATTTTGCAGTTTTTCACAGCTCAGTTTTATAGACTTCTATGAGTCATGTTACATTCAATAAACTTGCCTCAACAAGCTAAAAGAAAATGCCAAAAATTAGCACTCCCACTGTTCAGAAAAGTGTATTTTGTCGCCCTATAACTGTTTCAATTTCAGCACTTAGCAGGAAGACATTTAAATTTTTATTGTATTCCTATCTATCAGGGAAAAAAAGAGAAGAATTTACAAGTTTGACACTAAACAACCACAGATGGAGGATTTGAAGTAAGACCACACATTTTATACTGAACTATAACATAGCTGTCAATAAATGCAGGCTGACACTCAGGACAAAATCCATCCAACTTGCCCCGTGGCTTTGGGAAGAATGTAACATATTCATTAAAGAATGTCCCACAGAATTTTCAAATGTCAAAATACAATATAATCATATTGAGAAACTCTTTCAAATTTAGTAATACAAATTTCATAATACTGCTGAGAGAGAAAATTGTCATTTTTTAATTATGCTTCTCTCTCCACAGGTATCACTCATTACAGAAATGAGCATAACATCATGAAAATGAGATTCCTAAACACAAAAGCAGTAAAAACACATGTACACCTGTCCAATGACCCACATTATAAACAAAAAACCAGTTTGTTTATTGTCATGATTTTAGTTTGTATATAAACCTATTTATATACATTTTGATACATATTTATGTACAAACCTACATATACACAAAAAATATAAGAAAAACAGAAAAGGCTCCTGATTTAAATTTCATGTATTGATATAAATATATTTTGGAAACCTCCTCAGTAACACACAGGACCAGCCCCCACTCAAGTTTGCCTCGTTTGTTATGGGAAGTACAAGTCGAGCCTCCTTGCCATTCCTTGATAGTTGAACTTACCACAGACCCTCATCTGTCTGAACTTCCCTTCTCCTTCCTTCCCTGCCTCCTAAATTCTCCTGCTTTGCATGCTATGATTTCTGTTTTATAATAAGAGAACTTTCCTATATCTTTTACATCTTCTTAGAATTCTCTCTTTATTCCTAGCTTTAAGAATTACCTGGGAATATTTTTAAAACTCTTTTTTTCTATGTCCAGGACATAGCCAAGACCAATTAAATAATAATTTTTTGGTGGTAAAATATAGCCATGAGTAGTGACACTCCCCAGGTGATTCTAAAGTATATACAATTTTGAAAAACAGTAGTTTATTGGTTCTCTCTTATCTTACCTATTTGCTAGTACTTTCAAAATCCTTCCTTCTTCTTGACAGATGGCTGAAAAAACTCTAAACTTTGATCAGCCCTGATCTTGCAAGAAAAAAGACACATAACTAACAGGCCAATTCTTTTTGTTGCTCTGATTACAAACACCAAGTAAGCATGCTCTATTACTCCTGGAGGTGCCTCCTTCATGCCTTCTACTCTTTTCTCAAACATCTGTATTTACTCTCAGATGATGACCTCATTTAGAATTTAAAAGTTGTAAAAGCTGTCAAACATAAATTTTTACCTTCTCCAAACCCTACTGACAACCATCACCTTTTCTTCTTTTTTTTTTTTTTTTTTTCCTGGAGAAAAGAAGTGTCTCCTCATATAAATATTAATCTTTCTGCTTCTGTCTGCAACTACAGGTCTCCTTCAGGCAGCCCTTTCTCTTCTAGAATGACCTTGCTCTCATCATGGAACCTATGAGAAGGCCCTATCTCTACACTAGCATTTCTCATATTTCATAGGAAAACAAACTTTCCTTGATCTTCATCCCACTTTAATCGTCATCTTATTTATCTGGTGTTTTTATTACACAAATATCTTAAAAGAACTGTTTCCAACAGTGTTCCTTGACTTTGGCATCGCTGTCAAACTCACCCCAGTGTGGCTTCCACGTTCATCATACCCTCAAAATCACTCTCCTCTGATTCACCACTGACAACTTATTTGTCCTCATTTTATTCAACTGGTTGGCATCATTCTACATGGCTGGCCATTTCCTCCTCTTTGAGATACTATTTGTGATGCTATGGTCTAGAGATTCCTCTTCTTTTTTCCATCATTCCCTCACAGTCTCCTTTGCTGGCTTCTCTTTGTTTAGACATTAGTGTTACTGGGAGCCCTGCCCTGGGCCTTCTTTTCATCTAGGGCCATGGTTTTCCATTCTAGGAGCTGACTTCATTAGTATCATGTCTTTAACAACAATCATATATTGAAGGCTCTCAGATTTTATTTCTCCAGCCTTGATATCCTCTCTGAGTTTCAACTTTTCATCACTTCATTTGAGTATTTAAAAGAAGCTTGAAGATACTATGTCTAAAACTAAGACTCCTCAGTAGGTATTACCATATACTTTTGCTTAAGCCAAAAATGTTAAGCCATTCTTTGATTTCTTTTTCACGTCCAAACTACTACACCAAGACTCATCAATTAATTCTATCTCCATTTTGACTTTTTTCCCTCCTTCCATTTCCACTACTTCAACAACATCCTGAGTAGTATCCCTGAATTCGCTCTTGGCCCACAAAATCCTTAAAAAACAATAAACATTATCTTCTTCACACAGACTGGACTCTTTCTAAAACCCATCAGAACTAGTAACGCCATGTCTGCCCCTTTACCACAGCCTCACATAACGTACGTAACTTACGGACTAAGTCCTGTCTGCCTTTCCAATGAAATACCTCTGCCCTATTTATGGTGTACCAAGTTACCAGTCTCCTTTCATTTCCTTGAATGCTCCAAGTTTTTTCCCACCCCAAATCCTCTGAATATTGTTACCTCTCCTTAGAGAATTATTTTCTGCACTCTTTACACAGCATGACTCAAATCTTTACAGCTCTAGCTTGCCATCATCCCACTAGTCCACATGTTAATGTTTTTGCTGTGTGTCACTTAACTGTCTGCAGCTATGTTTTTCTTTTTACATATTTATCATTTTAAGTTTGCTACCCCTGACAAAACTGAGGACAGAGATTTACAGTTACCTTGTCCACTATTGCATCTCAAGCATTAAGTATAGCATCTGACAAAATTCTTGGCACAGAATGTATATTTAATAACTATCTGAACTCATGAATGAGTGAATGAAATCAAATATTCCAAAAGTTCTCAAATGGTTTTGGGACTATTCTTAAATTGTTGGTTTGAAGGGGACAAAGGACTTTAAAGATATTGTATGTGTGTGTGTGTGTGTGGGGGGGGTAGGCAGATGAGTGTGTGCTGTGTATGTTTTTATATGTGTATATGAAGATATATATATGTACATATATATGTAATTCATTAATGGAGAGAGATCACATGCATATAGAGACTGAAAGCTATCTAGACGGAACTACAAAATATTTAAATGCTGTGAATATTCTAGCTGTTTCCCCCCAAATATATATGTACATTTTAAAGTATTTGATAAAGATTCTTTTTACATTTCAGAATGTTAGGGGGTACAGATGTTTTGTTTACATATTTTGTTTTGTGCAGATTGAGTCAAAGTTGTATATGCAAAAGAAATACCAAAATAACTGCATGTAAATGATATTAGAAAATAGATATATTTAATAGAATTACCTCCATTCACCAGTAACATATCAGTTTCATAGAATATTTTTAATTATAATAGTTTCCAAAATTTCCAAACTACTTGAAATAAAATATTTTGATGTTTTATGTATAATTATTACTGACATTAGTACTAGTAAAAGTTAAAAAATGGGAAAATATTTTTAAAACTAAATAGAAGCCATTGGGAATTAATTTTACTTTGGTTTGAAAACTAAGGTAGAAAGGGTTACAGAGCATGTAAATTGGGAATATTCCATTTTGAAAATACTTCAGTTATAATAGCAATAGACAGCAGTATGTAAAGGCCACCTAATATCTCTTTAACTTGTTCTGCCAGCCCCATGACATGGTGTTTTAGGCAGTAGCCAGGAGGAGATGGCACAACAAAGCAGAGATGTTTGTGGCCCTGACATTTAAGAGCATGAATGTGACTTACATACACATTACTGTCCTTAATACATTCTGCTGGTCATAGCTTCATCAGGCTTCAAGAGAACCTGCAGGATGTACTTATTCTGGCTATCTATGTTGCCCAGTTTAAAATTTGGAGGAAAAGTGTTAATGGAAAAAACTACCAGTTATGGTCACAGCTATAAAAGAGCATTCAAGTGTACTGCATTAATAAATACTTAACTGAAAAATTGCTTCAAAACTCAAGTATTATAAAGAAAATAATTGCCATTTTCTTTGCTTTCCAACTTTTATAAGCCCCAAACCAATATTAACTTTCAGACTAAAATATATGACTGACTAGGTATTTTTCTTATAGTGCCAAGTTCTAATTAAGTTAAGTAATAAGGTGTTAGATTAGAAAGAAATCTTAAAAATATATAACAGACTCTTATTTTAAAGAAATGTATGGTATGGAGAATTTATTCAGCTTGTTCAAAGTATCCTGATTGCCAGTGCAATCAGAACTCATAGCTGGTCTATTAACTCTCAGGCTATGATTTTTGTACTAAAATCACAGTTGTTCCTCCCATAATTATGAGCAAGACATGAATCCCCAACCAGGCACGATATTCCCAAATCTAAAAAGGGAGAAGATGAAAAAGACTATGTGGGGCTCATTCAAAGTAAAGTTGCATAAAGTTGTTAAATGTGCTTTCAAAATGTATATGTATAACATCATTTATGATGTAACTCCTGGCTACTTTTTATTTCCTACGTATAAGGGAAGGACAATAAGATTGGTATAATTATAACTCAGTACTTAAGAAATATGGGGCAGAGATATTTGGTTGAAAAGGTAAGCAGGAGTTAGATCATAAAGGATGCTATAACTTATAAGCCTTGACAAAAGAATGCCAATGGCATTATAAGTTCAATACTTATGTCTATACAATACCTCTTTAAAAGTTTGAAGTATGAACTGGAACAACACTGCTTTTTAATTTTTTGATCTCAGTTAGAATAAAAGAAGGTATGGGTTTCTAAAGAGTCTATAATAACCAAAGAAAAGTCTGTGTGTAAATGTGGAAGTACATATGTAAAATGAAAATATACATCTATTTTAATCTTTTACCATACTCTACATAAAAGATGAATAACACAATTGCTTTTAATGCTAGGAGTTGTATTTTTAGGTCAAGATAGTATACACATAGGTTCTAAAGTCTCCTTTAACTAAAGAAGCAAAATATTGCTTTGAAACAAAAAAAAAAAAAATGAAGGGAAAAAATGTGGATTCAAAGTGAGAAGATGGGAAAAGAGAATTTTCGGAGTCTGACTTCCTTCATCTTTTCCCTTAGTATTGTCTGTATGCATGACTCCTCCGATACCTGTTTATTTATTTCCTCTTTTTTCACTTCTCCGCTTAAGAGGAAAACATTAGACATGGAAACAATGAATTAATTTGAATGAAGGAAGGAATCAATCAATGAGTTCAGTTGATTCCAGATTTCAGCTTATATATCAGGAGCTGATGTCATGAAGAATATGTGTTTTATAATGACAAGAGTTTTCAGATTTCAGATTGCTACCTTATAGCAGTGAAATGTTGCTAGTTTCACTGATTGAATACCACTAGTTCAGCAGTTTTTCAATAAGAACTTTGAATTATTTATGTTTTCAGATATACCCAGAGAGTTATACAAACCATTGAAATTTCAAACTGAATGAAGTATTCATATTAAAAAGTGCTCTTTTATAACACTATTAATCCCCAAGAAGAAGAAGAAAATGACAATTGAGAAAAACCTTCTGTTTAAATAATAATTTTTACTGTAGGTCAACCAATTTGTTTTTGAGCAAGTGAAATATTAACCTGACTGAATTGAAAGTGATTTATCTTATTCGACAGTTGAATCTCCACCTATACACGTATATGATGAACATAAGAAAGACGCCAAACTATGGGGAAAAACAAGGCAACTTCCTTTGAAACAAAACTGGCAAAAGCTATTGATTAAAAAAAAAACGCAAATCCTACAAAATACGCAAAAGTTTATATTTTATTTCTTAAACTTATTAGATAAGGAACTTTATCATTTGAAAATGAGGGCCATATTTGGAGATAGATGTTCAGTATAACTTTCTGCTTACTATTAGCCCAGGCTAGCAAAGAGTTACAAAGCACCTTCTAAGAAACCAGAATATACACATTTTGCAAAAAACTACTATCTGCTGAATAATGACAACAGATTTATATAACTTATTTTTGAAGTTCACATTTAAAAAACTATTAGACAATATTACTTCATTTTTAATTTATGATTAAATTTTATACATTTTATTTAGGTAGCTGATTCTTAATATTACATTCTACTTCATCAATATTTTAAGTAAGCAACATATATGCCTAATGCTTATATTTTAGTTTATACTTTACTTGATATTTTAAATGTTTTTTCATGTTTGCATTTACAATTAATTAGATATTTAGTTTCTTCTGTTGTATTTCAGGATTCCAAACAGTCCTTAATAAAAAGTTCTATCAATGACACTTTGATATTATATGGAATTAACAGCACAGTATTAGTCTTGGTATTTCATTTCCCTAGTATGGTGATCACTAGACAGCAGGCAAAATGCCTGTATAACCTAACTCCTTGTAGCAATTCCTGAAGAGTCACATGATGAAGTCATGTGACTCAAATCCCTCTGCTTTTGCTCACTGCATTAGAAAGCAAAAGCTTTTCCATAATAACCAGATAGTCAGTATAAAGCTGGACAAAATATATCTCTATCTTCATGTTTTTCTCAATTGCTTTATTAGTTTATCTAAATGCAATTAACATCTATTCCATTGCAGTCATTCTATGTATAAAGTTGAAGTTTTTCATTTTATATTTATCTTTTTATTTATTTATTTATTTATTTATTTATTTATTTATATTGTTAAATCATAGCTGTGTACATTAGTACAATCAAAGGGTACAATGTGCTGGTTTCATATACAATCTGAAATATTATCATCAAACTGTTCAACATAGCCTTCATGGCATTTTCTTAGTTACTGTAAGTAGGCATTTGTATTCTGCATTTAGTAAGTTTCACCTGTACCCATTCTAAGATGCACCGTAGGTGTGGCCCCACCCATTACCCTCCCTCC
>CAUYPK010134352.1:0-15351 GCA_963574355.1 Loris lydekkerianus
ATTATTATTATTTTTTTATTATTATTAAATCATAGCTGTGTACATTGATATGATCATGGGACATCATACACTAGTTTCACAGACCTGTTGACACATTTACATCACACTGGTTAACATAGCCTTCCTGGCAATTTCACAGTCATTGTGTTAAGACATTTACATTCCACATTTACTAAGTTTCACATATACCATTGTAAGATGCACCACAAGTGTATTCTCACCAATCCCCCTTCTTCCACCCACCTCCCCCCTTCATCCCCCCCTTTCTCCCTTCCCCCTATTCCTAGGTTGCAAATGGGTTACAGCATTCGTGTGGAAACCCTAAATTAGTTTCATAGTAGGGGTGAGTACATTGGATACTTTTTCTTCCATTCTTGGGATACTTTACTAAGAAGAATATGTTCCAGCTCCATTCATGTAAACAAAAAGGAGGTAAAGTCTCCATCTTTCTTTAAGGCTGCATAATATTCCATGGTGTACATATACCACAATTTATTAATCCGTTCGTGGATCGATGGGCACTTGGGTTTTTTCCATGACTTAGCAATTGTGAATAGGGCTGCAATAAATATTCTGGTACAAATATCTTTGTTATGGTATGATTTTTGGTCTTCTGGGTATATGCCCAGTAGAGGAATTACAGGATTGAATGGTAGCCACAGAGGAAACACTCTTTTCAAAAGGAACTTCAAAGAGTGGTGGTGACCTTTGCTACCAAACTGTCTCTACATTGGACAGATCACTTCATACCCTTCACTCTTCTGAAGGTGGATTTTGTTCCACTGTGTAAAGTGTCCCTCAGTCACCCTGCCTTAAAATGAACTCGGAAAGCTGCAGCTGTGATGCTTCCAGCCAGCAGCTCCCTAGAAGAAATGACAATGCTTCATACATCATCTCCCAGCTTCTGTTTCAGAAATCCTTCCCTTAATTATCTATTGATTTTGTTTTCTTGATTTATTAAAAAGAAACATATACTTATAAAAATGTGAAAGAAATATTAAATTCAGAATACCTTTTTTAAAAACTACATTAGGAACTCAAATAAAAAAAAAAAAGGAAAGGAAGTTAACTGAAAAAACCCTAAATTTTTAAAATAGATTTAAAAAGATAAAGGCACATCTTTCGTGTTTACCTGGATGGAGTTGAAAAACATTCTTAGTAAATTATCTCAAGAATGGAAAAGGAAAAAACTATTGTACTTCAGTACTAATATGAAACCAATATAGAGACAACTACTCACCCACACGGATAATAAAATCCAAATATAGTCTATCAAAGGGGAGGAGAGAGAAGGGTGAAAGAAGGGGATGAGGGAGGGAGATGGGTGGGATCTCACCTGATGTACACAATGAGAAGGTTTTGCAGGTGCCCCTGGGTGGGGGGTTCAATGCAACTACAACTTGAACTTTCCCTTTGTTGAAAACAATGTAACCAATAAATTTTTACCTTCATATTAATTTGAAATTTTTTTAAAAAAGAATATTAAAAAAAGATAAAGGCAACTTCTAATTCTTGTTAAAATAATGAACCAGCATAGGCTGCTAGCTCTTTCCTGCAGTATCAACTCCAGAGAAACAACACAGTAAAGTGAAATTTTTATCTAAGAAACTAATACAAAAACCACAAGAGACCAAACGCTTCCATTACCTGGTGCATGCAGATGGAGGTAGGAAGTGGGCATGGCAGGGGTCAGCCTGAGGAAAGGAACCTCCTGGCATGGCAGGGGGACTGGATTTTGGAGGGGAGGCTTCAAGTCTTCCCCATTTCTCTCCCACACATTACCCTGCTGTGGGAGCTGGTCTCCAAGATGCCACCCTGCAGCCCTCCTCTCTACTCTCATGAGACAAAAGAGGAGTCAGCTCTGAGAATTATTGTTCAGACCATTAATGGGCCCCGACATCCCAAATGAATTTCAAGG
This sequence comes from Loris lydekkerianus, assembly GCA_963574355.1. Taxonomy (NCBI): domain Eukaryota; kingdom Metazoa; phylum Chordata; class Mammalia; order Primates; family Lorisidae; genus Loris; species Loris lydekkerianus. The sequence goes on from CAUYPK010134352.1 coordinate 1,919, forward strand.
CTGATACATGTGTGTCCCTGACAGGACCAGGGGAACCAGAGGCTGCATTATTGCAACCAGAAATGAGGAAAGAACACTCTTGTAAAAGCACTCTCCTCATTGCCTTCATCTAGTGTTTCTCCCTCCACACCCAAAAAGGCTCGCCTGTGTGACCAACACCACACTGCAGAAATCAAATGTGTGCGAGGATTGTAATTTTCTATTACTAAAAACACATTGCACAGTGACTATTGTTACTACACAAATATTTTTGTCAACACATACAAATATTTTGGTAAGAAAAATTTCCTAAAAATGGATTTTCTGAATCAATGCATGAACATTTTTAATTTCAGTATTTATATCCAAATTGCCCTGTAGAAAAATTTAGTCAATCATATTTTCATGATCAGTGAGGAGAATGCCTATCTTCTCACACAGTCTTTTTAATCTCTGCTAATTTGGCAAGCAAAAGATTATCTTTTTAATATGCAGCCCTCTGCTTATTTATATTGTTGAACTTTGTGTTTTTTGATGTTAAGATTTATGTTCATATTCTTTGCCTATTTTCTATCTGATTGGTCATTTACCCTTAAATAAGCTGTAGATGTTAGACATTGTGGATGCTATCCCTTCATCTGTTAACATAATTTTAGAAAATTTTCCCTGTTTGAAATTAGTCTTTTATTTCACTATGGTATCTTCCGTCAGATTCTGGGTGCGTTTTTTTTTTTTTTTTCATCATACAGTATAATTGGACAGACTTTTACTCTATCACTTCTGGCCTTGTTATTTTTGTAAAGATGTTGAAAATATATTATGTGAATACATTATGGATGCATTCACTGTAATTTTTTTATAGTTCTTTCAAGATTTTATTTTTTTACATTTCAATATTTGATGCATCATTAATTTTTTATGTGAAGGAAACAGGAATCTAACATTTTCCCCAAAATAGTTAATAATGTGAGGAAGACATTAAATTCTATAATATCACAGTAAACATGCACAATCACCCACCGCTACCGCCATGCTTACACCATGTAACTTACATGGTGACTCGGTGGCACACCATTTTTTAAGGCTCTTAACCCTGTGGGGTTATCATAACTGCGAGTAGTTACCAAGTGTTTCCCACATGTCAGAAATCATTCTACTTCACATGGAGCATCTCTTAATTCTTGCTACATCTCTTGGAGGAGGACATGATTATTCCTGTTTTACAGATGAGGAAACTACGTCCAGTGTCACATGACTAACAAAGGTCAGCTGTAAGAAGGGATGGTGCTACTGTTTATTTAATGGGTAAAACACTGAGGCTTACACTTGATTTTGTAAGAGTTCAAGGGCACACAACGGGTCAGAGAAGGAGTCAGGAATCTGCTTGCCCATAGCCCCTCCCAACCCCCACCAGGTACTGTTAAGTTCTAAAAGTTCTCACTCATCTGATACCTATCTTAATAAAAATAAAGCCTCTGAGATTTGTTATGAATTTTCAAAACCTACAGAAGCGGATACATTATTTCTAATTGTGATCTAACTATCAAGCTATCTATTCATCCACCCCTCCATCTATCGAGAGAAGGATGTAGGCATCACATAAGAAAATCTAAGGGAATAGAAATTATTTACCTTCCGAGGCAGTTTCTACTTAAAATTATACCCTCAAGAATGTCAGATGTTGTCAGATGTTCTTCTGATACTTCCTGAGTGGTTCTACAGAACTGTTACGAAGCCTCATCACACACGCGCACACACACACACACACACACACACACTTCCACAGACACCACACACAAACATACTCTCATCATTTGCTGAATAGCCACATAGTGCTGATATGGGCCCAGCTGTTTCCACTGAAGATTTTCTGCTAAGAGCTGAACCTACAAGCTGTCAAGTATCCTGTTATATGGAACTCATTCTAGGAAAAGGTATCAAAGGTGGTTAGATGTCAACATCTAAAATTCAACCACTAGCTGTTAGCCAGAGGCTGCACACACAGCTCTTCACACGTTCTCCCATGAGGCTCTAATAGAATAAACTCTGTGCTTTTTTGATACATGAATATCACTACTATTTCTGTAAGAGTGGAATTTTCCCTACAGCAAGAACCTCAATAAGTCCTGAATGCCTTAAAGAAAAATGGTATGTGACAAAGTTTTACTTCTTAGCTCATTTAAGCATTATTGATGGTAATAGTCCATGAATAAACCTGTAACTCTTAAAGAGAAGCTAACAAATGTGGAAACAAAAAAAGGCCCCATTAAAACTGGTTCTCTTCGCAACTGCCATAATTTGGCACAAATTAATGAGATAACTGATTTGGGGGGAAAAAGATATTTGAGTGACCCAATGCCAATTCAGAAGGAAAAGATCAAGGCACAAAGCAGTTAAAACCCCTTTAGTATAGGTGTACGACCTGAATGAGAAATCAGTCTTACGCTTCTATAATCAAAAGAGAATCCGGTTAAGTTTTCCACATCCATATAAATAATACAATAATGTCACCACTGCATTACAATATGACTCACTTAAAACAACACATAGTTATTATCTCATGGTTTCTGTAGGTCAAGAATCTAAGTTGGCTGACATCTGCTTCAGGTTTTCTTCAATATTAGAGTTTCATACAAAAGTTCACCTCAGAAAGGATCTGCTTCCACACTCCTTCAAATGGTCCATAGAATTTGTTTCCAAGGGTTGTTGCCATGAGAGTTTCAGTTCTTTACTGGCTGTTGACCAGAGACACCTCACCTCATACTTCCTTGTTGTATGGACGTCTTCACTATGGTAGCTCACTCCATCAAAGCAACAGAGACCACTAGAAATCAGAGGTTGCAGTTTCTTAAACCTTCATCATGAAAGTGACATCCAATCATCTTTTCTGATTTTTATTGATGAGTAGCAAGTTTCTAGGACTGCCCATAAAGTCTTGAGTACCTTAGATACAAGGTCTTAATTTAGGTCATGAGCCACCCCCACTTCCCGAATCATAGTCCATTACCTAATTCATTTTTTTCATTGCTGTTATCACTACAAGTGATTGGATTATTTATTAATTTGTGTGTTCACTTATTTAACGACTTCCACCACTATCTAGTTAATAACTTAAAGATAAGAATCTCATACTTGTGTATTGTTACTCCTGTGCCTAGGATAGTATTAAGTACTTGGTGGGAACTCAGGCAATATTTGTAGAAGATTTGACCCAATGCCAATTCAGAAGGAAAAGATGGAGGAAGGAATGAATACCACTAACGCATACATGACTTCTTTCAAAAATTCTATCCTGAGGGATAGTATGGGATAGTAGAGGAACCACAACTATGGATCACATTGCAAGTACAAGTTGGATCTATCATGTGTAGAGCACAAATGTCCTAATGTTATAATTTGGTAAATGAGGTGAAAGCTATGCTGATTAGTATGATGTAAACACTCCAATTTGTACAAATAATTAACACACTGAAATTGGCATAAATGTATTTATGGCCAGACTTAATAAAAAATAAATTTAAAAAATAGCTTACTGTTGAGGACTGAAGCGAAGACTATGCTTTGTGTCAAAGCCACAGGACCCATTCTGGCAGGAGCCCTGGCATTTTGTTCTCCTTTCACGGTGGGTTTAGTACAACCAAACTACAAAACCTTCCTGATATTCCCTTTCTTTGATTGTATTTATTTATTTATAAGTCTGGAATTTTACAAGATGAAAAATAAAGTAAAAGTTTTACTACATCATAGAGATTTTACAAAGTGAAAATGAAATAAACCTTCACTCTCAGGAGCACTTCCATTGCCAAAACTCAAAGAGTAACTTTAAATTCATCAGCAGTGTGGGAAGCAGGAAGAATATTGGATGAGGCACTGGAGCCCTGTCTTGTCACTCTGGACAAGCTGTCACTCTGGAGCCCTGTCTTGTCACTCTGGACAAGCTGTCTTTGTAGTGGACACTCAGAAATCAGAAGAAGAAAGAGCAGAAATGCCAAGGAAAAGTGAGAATCCAAGCATGCTCCTGGAGGGAAAAAGAATTGGAAGAGAGGCCATGTAGCTTCTTGGAAAAATTGGAGTTTAGGTAAAATTATTTTACAATTTCTGGGTTGATAAAGCCAAAGCTGTAACGCATTTGGGGGAAAAACTAGTTGAATTCTGCTTATCTCATGTTATACATGAGGATGGTCATATCTAACAGAGAAGAGTATGAGGCTCAAAGAGAAACAAAACAAGAGAGAGACTTAGGCCTCCACTAATGATGTGTGTCCAACTCCGTGAGGAACCATTGATCAATGCAGGTAAGACAGTGAACATCATTGCTCACTGGACTGACAACAGTTTCTTAGTAATTAGCATCAATGACAAACACTTCATAAAAGGGAAGAAGGACTGACTTCCTTATACCAAAATAGGTTTGAAAACTGGGTCAGAGCTGAGTATCCCAAGGAGAGGTCAGTGAGCTTGATTTGGAGCAGATGAGAAGAAGAAATGAAGGTGGATGGGCCGAATTTGACCATTATCAACTGAGTGCAGGGTCTGGGCCTTAGTAGCTTCTCTATTCTTTCTAGTGACTCACACACACAAGAATGTAGCAAATGTCATAAATAATTGTTTGATGGATTGTTCCACTGAGAACAACCTTCAGAACAAGACTTTTACATACTCCATTCTATTTTCGTGATAAGTAATCTATTTGTAGGTCATTATATAGATCTATTCATTCATTCCATTAATATCTCTGATCCAATTTTAAATACTGGATGCACAATCAAAGCAAGAATAGCTCTAAAAAGTGACCCTCATTTCAAGGCAGCTGGAATGATAGATACTTTGGCTATTATTCTGTCCTCTGCTAAACAGTAAGTTCTATGGGGTAGGGGACCTTATCTTTCTTGTTCACTAGTGTTTTCCCAGCACAAGGAGAAAAAACAGCCTGTTTTTAGAATGCATTTGACACTTCATATGTTTTAAAACATCCTGGGGGGTTTATCACGCTGACTATAGCTGGGCCATCTTAGGTTAAAGCGGCCACAGGACACATGAACATCAAAAATCTCTCTTGATGTTTTCTTCCTCTAAGGTCTTCACACTTTTCTTTGCTTGGCTAACTCCTGTTTGTTTTTTAAGCATCTGTTCTAAGGAATAAAACAAAGAAGGATGAGAATTTTTATCTCCTAAATACCTATAATTTAATAGTTTTATTAAATTATGTTTTAGAAAGGAGAACATTTAACCAGTTTAGTAATTCCAAATTCTTTAAGTCTTATAGCATAAAGCTTGTTTGCACTTAATGTCTACAGTGATTTAAGGAATTCTGTTAGTATTACTTTAACTAACATATTAATTAAGGGCACATTAATTTCTTATGTTAAGTCTCAGCCATTGTTCTTCTAAAGCTAATTAAAAATAATATTTTTTAAAAGCTTCTGTCATGAAATATGTCCCAGCCCACACACAAGACTATTTATAGTAAAATGTGTTTGGATTTTTTCACCACCATTTCTTATGCTATTTTATGACTGTATCATGGTTGATTTACCCATTCTGCATAGGATGGTCATTTGCATGGCTTTGAGAGTCTTGCTATAACAAGTAGTGCTTCCCTGAGTGTGCTATATTTCTTCTGAAGTTGCAAGCAAGAGTTACCCCAAAGTACAAACCTAGGTGTATAATATCATGATTGTAGGAAATGAACATACTCTATTGACTAGGAAATGCCAGATAATTTTCAAAAGTAGTTTCAATTTACACTCCCACTAACACTATATGTGAATCCTAACATTTCCACACCTTTACCAAGACTTGATATTCTCTATTTAATTTTTGACCATCTGCTAGGTGTGATATATTTTATCCTTAAATGTCTTTTATGACTCAGTTTTTTAAAAGGCAAGGAGCAAAGGAAAAAGCTAACAATATATATAGAGTTGTGAAAATATTCAATTTGTAATTATCAAAATTATTTAGAAGAATTTAATAAAATCTCTTGATTTTTTTTCTGTCATGCATGGGAACATCAGTTATACTCAATGTGACCATTAAGCATTTTCTTGAAGGACCATAGCTTAAGGTCTTAGCTCATCAGGAGAATGGTTTTCCAAAAAGATTATCAATAAGACACACAAAACTCTGCAAATCCTCTCCTCCCTATAAAAAACAAAACAAAATAAAAGAAACTGTTCAGGATGTCACCTTTACATCTATTAGGAAACCAGCTTCTGTGCTGTACTCAATAGTCCTCTCTTTATGAGAAAAGGCCCTGCCAGTAGCTAAAAGCTAGGAATTCGAGCCAGACTTTTTGTAGTTGAATTCTGACTTCACCATTCACCAACCATCAATCCCTGGGCAAATGCCTCAATGTTTTCATCTGCAAAATGGAGAAGGGAATAAAATCTATATCATAAATTTATTGTGAATAATAATTAGTTAATAATTATAAAGCATTTGTAGAGGGCCTAGCACACAGTAAGCATTTAGTAAATTTTAGCTCCATATTAGCTTGCTAATATCATTAGTTAGCATGTGCTATTCTATGGCAAAATTGCCTCTTTTATTTTTGTCACCTATACTAGATCTTGAGTTTAGACACTATGTTTTCCACAGTATTGTCCATGATACCATATTCAGTGTCTGACATAGAGGAGAAAATTACTCATTATATGAAGAGATATTTAACAGAAAAACAGTTCAATGACTGAAATTCTATCTGCTACTGACTCCTCAAACAGATGATATTAAATACATTTGTTTAGATATGGTAACTTTTCCAAATAAACACCATGCATCTTGAGAAAGTCTTGGAATCTGTATATCATCTAAAAGTATGGAAATCAACTTACTGAAGGTCAACCAGTAATTTAATTTTCCTACTTGAAGTCCAACAATTCAGGAGAAGACTCCAGGTTTAAGAAAGAGTACTTAGCATAGTGCTTCTATTAGATTAGAACCACACTATCCCAATGTAAAAGAATAAAAAGGTACAACTCAACACAACAAGTAAAAGAATGGTGGAGAGCAGGCATCATTCAGGGAGACATGCTAATGCACTTCGGGAATTCAGAAGGCCGAGTGTGCACATTGACTGACCAGATGGACCCACACAGTGAAGGGAGAATCCACAAAGACGAGGCTCACAAAGAACTGGTGCCCTATGGGGCAAAGCCTTGGAAGACACATATGGACACAAAAGTGGAGAGTACGGGAGGAAAAAAGAGATAAAGAACAAAGGCCTTTAGCTTACCAGGCGCTAAACACCCACCTTCCTACACACCCTAATAGAATTTTTAAAAGTCAAATGTTCACTCCAGAACAACAACAACAAAAAATCCTAAAAAAAAACCCAACTTCACATTGTTTCTTCCATAACATCTTAGGCCATATTCCAAGGAAGACAGATCTAAGAAGAGATTCAAATTTGAGCAGGATTGAGCAGAAAGAGAAGTTGACAAGGGACACTATTAGAATAGATACCTCAGCAACCCAGGGCAGGGGTGGGGAAGGTGAGCACAGGAGCTAGGATGGCCCAGCAGGTATTTCTAGAACTGAAGCAACAGACCAGCTCTTTATACATCCCCACCCAAACCCACCCCACCACCATCCCCATTGATTAATCATTGGATTCAGGCCTTTCATGGAAGGGAGCTGGTATAATTCCCAAGAAGGTAGCAAGCTTGAGCAGAAGGAAATGCAGACCTTAGTGCCTCCCCACTGGAGGGGGAGCTGGGTGGCACTGGAGAGCATTCACTACACATAAATTTCACAAGCCACTGTAAAATATAAAGTGAATACATAATGCATAATAAAAAAGTAATGAGAAAAACATTTAATGAAAAAACTTAATTTAATGTAAAAGAATAATAAAGTGTTTTCAAGTAAAAAATAGTCCATGGAAGTATGTATAAAAAAAGACAAAAAAAATCTCAAATGAAGAAGAAAAGGATCAATATAAGCAAAAATATCAAAGACAAAGAAGTTTGTATTACATGGTAAAAGTACCAAGATTTGGGAAATAAATAACAGAGTAAAAGAATGAAAAAAAAACAATATTAAAAGAAAAGAATTTGTGGGCATGAAGGAAACAAATTAAAGGAGGTCTAACAATTACTATATAAGATTTTAAAAGTAAAATCCCATTTTGTAGAGAGTAGATGTGGTGTTTGTTTTTCCATTCTTGAGATACTTTGCTTAAGATAATAGTCTCCAATTCCTTCCAAATTTAACTAACAGACAAATGAGCACACAAGTCAACAAAGGGAAGTAGAAGTCCTTGGAAATCAAGGGGGTGTTAAAAACCCACATTATGGATGCAATGAACACTATTCAGTTAATTGTGCACATGTATAGCCCTAACTCAAATGATATAACAAAAACATGTGTTCCCCCTTCATATTTTGAAATAAAATAAGTAAAATTAAACCAAAATTGATACCCAGGCAAGTTTTTAAGATTTCAGAACACCAACCATAAAGAGAAGACCTAAGACTTTGTCATGGGGGGAGGGGAAGAATAGGTATGGAGGAAGTACAGGAAGAAAAACAGTTTGCATAGAAAAGAGAATTATCACTCTGCCATCTGGGTTATTCACCAGCAATGCCTTCACATCCTTAAAGGAAAACAGCTTTCAACCTAGAATTTCATCCCAGACAAAATATGCATCAATAATGAGCACAGAATAAAAATATTTTGAGAAATTCAGAAAATTTTCCTCTCACAAATTGTTTATTAGGAAGTTGCTTAAATATCTGCTCCAGGAAAATGAGAGAATATGCCAAGAAAGAGAAAGAATGAGATTCAGAATCCAACCCAGGATAGCAATAAAGAGCAAGCAGTCCTAAAAAAGGAGCCGGTACAGTCTACAGTGGGTAACATCACACCAATAGAGGAGTTTCTAGATTAGTGAGTTTGACTGAGATGTTGGTAAAAAGGAAATGTCATGAAGATAATGCTGGGATTTTTTTTTTTTTTTTTTTTTTTTTTTTTTTAACCAGAAGGAGAAAACAAAACCACTATGCAAGAAGCAAATTAAGTCATAGTACTCAGACTCTGCATTTATTTTATTGACTATTAAAATAAATAAAATAAATGCACTTTATTGATTTTAAACTTTTAGAATGATCCTTTGGACAAAGCTCAGAAGACTTAATTAAGATTACAAAAAAGAATGTAATGGCAGAAAAATTTAAGGTTAGGTAAAGGTTAAAATAAGAGAAGTAGGACTGTATAAGTGGGAAAAGAAAGTAAATATAGGCTTCTCATATCTTTATTTCACCAATGGGCAGTCAAGAGAAACTGTCAATAAGTAATTAAATAAGAAGTGTAATTTCAAATGTATTAAAATACAAATTTAACTAATAGAAAAACTAAAAATATTGATATTAGTGAGTAGGTATGGAAGAGGTATTACAGCTTGTTGTAATGGATAAAATTCTCATCAGTAAGTCAGTGGTTAATCTCTAAAGTTAAAAATAATTAATAACTACATATGCACATTGTTTTAAAATATGACAGAAATTCCACAAAACAATATTTTTATTTCTTGGATGTGCAATTAGAAATGGATCAAAATGTGGCAGTAGACTGTTGCTCATAAGTCCTAATGTACCTGCTTGGCCATGAAAATATACTGCTTTTATAAAGTTGCAGGAAGGTGATTGAGATAATCATAATAAGTGGAATAGATATACAGATAAATAATAGATAGATAGATAGACAGAAATGAATGTATCTGGAGCAAAGCTAGGATAATTAAATCACAGATACCTCCTACTTCACATTGGTTTTTAATTATTATTTAATTATTTAATTTATTTTTTTTATTATTTAATTATTTAAGTATTTAAGTATTTAAGTATTTAATTATTATTATTAATCATTTGTGATTGAAAAAACAAAGAATCCAAAAATTAAAAATAAAGGCCTTCTGCTTTAATTATGTCTTTAAGCAGAGACAATGCAATATAACAAATAGTCATGAAACACTTCCTATGACCTAGAAATAAATCTAATTTTTATAAGGATATAGGCCTAAATAAGTCATTGGGCCTGTCCTCAAACTCATTTATTAGTTATTTTGAAAGAGACTAATAGGTCCACAGAGAAGTAACGTAAAAAGTAAAATAAAAAAGTCATAAACAATGACAACAAGACACTTATGAAAATTCAAAATGATAAAATTTGCATAGATTTGAAAAGCAGTGAGTCCTTCAAGGAAGACTCAGTCTTAGAGAATAAAAGACAGGATGTAGAGTCCAGTGCTAATGGAAAACAAGCTGCATGAATGAACCTAAGAAAAGTAAAAGGAGAATTAATCCATACATAAGAGGGTCTTTAGTTTCAGAGAGTACATACTTTATTCAATATACACTAGATTTTTTTAGTAAGTGATAGGGAGTAGTGAAATGTACTAGTCAGAATAGGTTTAGTTATGCTACAGTAACAAACAAGCCCCAAAGCCCCAAATTGTAATAGCTTACAGCAACAAAGGCTATGTCACGTATGTCATAAAATAGCACACATATGTCAAATGTCCATCATAATATGGAAAACTTACTCATTGTAGTCAACCAAGGTCTCAGTCTAAGAAGCAGCTTTAATCTCAAACGTTGCTGGTCATCAAACTATGGGAAAAAGAGCTCTTGCAGGTCCCATACTGTCCAGTAAAATTTTAGCCCAGAAGGTATCTCCTGCTCACATCTCACTGGACAGAAATAATTAGAGGGCCTGCCCCATCCAACCTCAAGGGATCATGAAGATCTAACCTACTTGGAATGGGAGAGAATTATACATATTAGGGGAAATCACTCATGAGTACCACAGTAGCTTTGGGAATAAGAATTATAATCAAGGCTGTGTTTTAAGAAGACAATTGTGTTGGTAAAAATACAGTAGAATCTCCACAGTTAACCACCTCCCTAATTGACCACCTCGGTAAGTTGACCTAATTTTCATAGACCAGACATTCAGCACATGTATATATTAGTAGAGGAAGCCTAGTTCCTTATGGTGACCACCTGCATGTGTTGACCAGTTTTTTGCAGTCCCTTGGATGGTCAACTTACAGAGGTTCTACTGTATACTTTAAAGCAGTTTTATGTTCATTAAGCAAAAACATTTTGTTTAATTAAATTAGATGGTTATTCATGCTGGCTAGCTCACCATATATGAAACACTGGTCTTTGTACATCAAAGAATACAATCAGCCTATGAATTTAAAGTAAACACCTAACAGAACAATAAGAGAAATGGACTCCAAAGACTTAAAAAATTAAATTTGTTTTATTTATTTATTCCAGTTCCCCAAAACTTAGATAGATGGCCCTTTTGAGGAGAATTGTACATTTTTTTTGACAGTAGTAATTGAAAAGTAGCATGTGTTTACAGACAGTTTAAAAAGGAGACAATCAAAATATTAGAAAGGAAGTACCATCTTTCAAACAGAGTTGATTTATCCATATCAAGGTCACAAGGACGTAGAAAGGTCCAGCAGGTTTAGCTTGGATTTTGTCCACATTATGCCTCACACTTCACCCTATTTTTCTGAGGCAAAGCACATAAATCACTGTAGAAGTTTTAAGCCATTATTTGAATTGAGACATAGACTCTCACAAAGTACTTTTCCATAACTCACTAGCGTTGATGGCCACAGGAGGAGATGGCAAAGGAAGATACAATGGATCATTACATTCATTAAAAAAGAAACTGTTTAAAGAGCTTTGAGAAAAGGCCTTTGGATTAAAAAGATAAATCCTAACTTCCTCCTCTAAGTAATCTTTAAAAGGCAGGCATTTCTTAGATATATACCAGTGTCTGTGTCACAGTTGCTTTATTTCTTATTAAGAATAAAATGATGAGTTGTGTATTAAAAAGAAATTTTAACTCATATTTGAAATTATGCCTCACTCTTTACATCATTTTCTACATGAATGGCTCCCTGTACTTATGACATGAAAGCAGGTTTGGATGGAATTGCTTATTAAGACAGTTATAAATACCACCCATCAGTGAAAACAATAAATGCCAAGGACACTCAAGCAGATTGATGAGGCCATCAGTGTTAATCTATTAGAGATTCTAAAAATAAGTCTATTAATGCTGTCAGTATCTAGCTTTTTCACTCTCATTTCAACAAATTCACAAAATGATAAAGAATTCCACAATGAGACCAGCATTTCAAGATTATACTATTTGATTGCTTTATAATACTCTGCACTTACTTTACAATGGTAATCCTACAACACCTTGGTATGTATTTTTTTAAATGCTATAAAAAATGTTTTCATACTTTTTTCAGATTAAGATCACAGTACCCTTGGAATAGTGATTTGAATTCCTAGATTCAAAAAACAAATCTGGGATATTAACTTCTTCAAAGGCTCAAAATAGATCAGGGCATAAAATATGCAAATCTGTGACCAACTGGTAGACTGTTAGAACATATGGCATTGAAGACCGTAAATTTTAGAGTCAGCAAAATCTCTTGCATGTAGTTTAAAAGCTATTAAATTATTAATACTTAACATTTTCTAACCTTATGTCCTTTATCTGTGAGATAGGGATAATATATGCTGGACAATTAACTGCATTAAATGAGAAGTTTTATGTAAAATGTGTATTAGAGTGCTTAGACATGATAAGTAGTCAATAATACATTAATAGTTTTTTAACTAAAATGGTCTAAGATAAAAACCATTTTTCCCCATTTAAAATATAATAAAATGTTGGTACAAAGTAATTCCATGTCATATAATCCCCAGAGAAGTGCGGCTACTTAGTAATTAATGTAAAACATAAACATTGTAGATAGAAACAAAAAAGATATTTTTCTTTCCTGTATCAAACACAAGAGTGGAAAACCAAAGAAAGCAATAAACTTGGAGTCAGAGAGATGAGTGGCAGTACTGACAGCGTCACAAGACTTATAAAGGAAGCGATAATGTGTGCAGAGAAGATACACAGAAATTGCTGTCAGGATAAATGTATGTAGGGAAAGGAAAACCATATACAAAAAAAGTGCTGAACCAAAAATGATTTCTTAAATATTAATGGAACTGAAGTTTCCGACAAAGCCTGTAAGTTTCACTTTTTTTATTTTTATTAAATCATAGTTGTGTATATTGATGATCATGGGACATCATACACTAGCTTCATAGACCGTTTGACAAATTTTCATCACACTGGTTAACATAGCATTCCTGGCGTTTTTTTAGTTTTTGTGCTAAGACATTTACATTCTACATTTACTAAGTTTCACATATACCCTTGTAAGATGCACCGCAGGTGTAATCCCACCTATCTCCCTCCCTCTACCCACCTCCCCTCTCCCTCCCCTCCCTTTCCCCCTTCCCCCTATTCTTAGGTTGTAACTGGGTTATAGCTTTCATGTGAAAGCCCTAAATTAGTTTCATAGTAGGGGTGAGTACATTGGGTACTTTTTCTTCCATTCTTGAGATACTTTACTA
>CAUYPK010134358.1:0-16142 GCA_963574355.1 Loris lydekkerianus
AAATAGGTCCATATCAACTTTTGGTTTTTTTTTAATCACCATTCTGGAGAGAGGAACATAGAAAACAGATGGGGAAAAATTCTTTTTTTTTTTTTTTTTTTTTTTTTTGATGTAAAGTCTCCCTTTGTCAGCCGGGTTAGAGTGCTTTTGCATCATAGCTCACAGCAACCTTAAACTCTTGGGCTCAAGTGATGTTCTTACTTAAGTTTTCATTTTTAGTAGAGATGGGGTTTCACTGTTGCTCAGGCTGGTCTCTAACTGGTGAGCTCAGGTAATTCACCTGTCTTGGCTTTCCAGAGTGCTAGGATTACAGGCCAGAGCCACTGCACCCAGCCCTGGGGACAAATTCTTAATGACACCATTTAAGCACTTGGATCTAGTTACTTGAAGATTACCCCTAGAATTGTCAAGTGGGGGTAAGTTGATTCTGCCTCTGCTTTACCCAGTCAAATTTCTGCCACTTGTATCTGAAAGAGGCCTGACCAACAAGCCATTTGCATAGTTAGACACTCTGCAATACTCAGCTCACGTTGCCATTGAGATGATCTCCTGCCACACCCAGCAGTGGCTCCTAACCTATTCATTTCACTAACTCTGGTCTCCTTAGTCTACATAGGTACCAGCCCCTGTCTTTCCATAACCCCCTCCAGCTGCAGTCTCAGCTCTACCTTGTCCCTTGGTAGTCCTAAGATAGCAAGGATGTTGCTGATCCAGAGACATCACTGAGCAGCCTCTGGGATTTTATGATGTCAGTGTGGTTAGGAGACAGTATTTTAAAACATGCAGGGAAAACACACAGGTCTCTTGGTAGGAAAAAAAGGCTAGAATTAATGTAGATCAAGGTTAGGTGATTAAACTGAGATATTAAAATGAGTATAAAGCTGGCAAATGTTTGGCCAGATCAAATAATTCCGTAGAAGAAACATTTTATTTTATTATATTGTATTTTTTTTCAAACCTCAACACTAGAATGGAGGGAGAACTAATTTAATGCAAGGATAGGCCCAGTCCACATGGACAGGTTGAGTATTAACTGTTCTGAAAGATACTTAGCCTCTAAGCACATTTTGATAAGTCCTTGGTCAGCATCTTTGATAGGTGGTGGGTTTTCTGTGTACAGAGAGCTCTGTCCTTGGAATATGTGTGTATGTGTGTGTATAACAAAGTCATCTTTAATGTTATATTTTTCACCAAGAAGAAGGAAAAAGGAAGCAGTTTGTAGGCAGTTTGTAGCCAGGAGTGTTCAGCCCCCTTCAGCATAGTCCTGCAGACCTTCCCCCTAGGGGCACAGGTCCCGCTTTCCTGTATCCAGTCTAGGATCTTCCATTCATTAGCTGTAAGACTTTAACTTAATCTCTCTAATCTCCTGCCTCCTCCTTTGTAAATGGGAATAGTACTATCTTCCTCAGAGCACGGTTATGGGAATTTAATGAGATGAAGTGAATAAGCCTTCTGAAGTACAGCTTAGTGAACATCTTCACAAATGGCCAAACAACAATGATGGTAAGTCTGGGCAGGTCAGATGGGCAGCACATCAAAGATGAGATCTAAAGCCTTTAAGGTGCCTGTCACTCAATAGCCAATGTCTCCTCCTTCCTGCTTTCCCTAGGAGAGTTTAGTCCTTCAAATAGAATTCTCCACTCATTGCATCCCAGGGATATACGAGATGGTGGGAACAATTAGACCTTTGGAAAAACCTTAGTAACCCTAACTCTGAGAATTAACTGAATAAATAATCTGAAATAAAGAAAAGGTTTACTACAGAATCATTTATAATAGCAAACCCCCACCAATATCCAATAATTAGTTCAGTTCTTTTTTTTTTTTTTTTTTTTAGACAGAGCCTCATTATGTCACCCTTGGTAGAGTGCTGTAACATCACAGCTAACAGCAACCTAAAACTATTTTTCTTAAGCCTACCAAGTAGCTGGGACCACAGACGCCCATCACAACGCCCGGCTATTTTTTCTTTTTTGGTTACAGTTGTCATTGTCGTTTAGCGGACCCAGCCGGGCTCGAACTCGTCAGCCTCATTGAATGTGGCCAGTGCCCTACTAACTGAGCTACGGATGCTGAGCCTGGTTATTTTTCAATAATTCAACTAAATGGGTTATTCTGCAGTCATTGAAATGATAATTTCAGGCCAGGTACAGTGGATCCAACCTAGCACTCTGGGAGGCCAAGGTGAGGCCAGAGGATCACTTGAGGTCAGGAGTGGGAGACTAGCCTGAGTAAGAAGTGAAATCCCAAGGCTCCATCTCAACTAAATAACCAGAAAAAATTAGCCAGACGGGCATGGTGGTGTGCCTGTAGCCCGCTGCTCACAAAGCTGTGGCAGGAGGATCCCTGTGGCAGGAGGGAGTTTGAGGCTGCTGTGGCTATGATGATGCCACTGCTCTCTACCCTGTCTCAAAAAAATGATAATTTTATTTCAAAGACTATGTAACAACATGGAAACTGTTTAAGATTTAAAGTATGCCAAAACATACACACAGAATGGTGTCTATACTATGACATACTATGATCCAGGCTGTGTCCATCTGAGGAGCGTTGTTAGTGGGAGTTTCTATCCCCTGAGTGCTTCATTTTTGACCTCTTTACACGCTGGGTTTGTGTATTCAGATGGGGAAATTCTCTGACCATTTACAACGTAGTTTCCTTTTGACCAGTTATGACTATGTCTTGTATATAAACTTTCCCAAGGCTAGGAGAGAGAGTACTAAATAAACAAAACCAATTTGATTCTTTTGAGTAGCAAAAATGTGATGAATTTTGAGAATGCATTTCCACTCCTGCTGATGGGGCTTATATGTTTACTATTAATGATAATTTAAATTAGAATTATGGGATAATCCTTTTCTTCCTATTTTCCTCTGCTTAGGAAAAAAAGAATTGTTGGATGCAAGGTATTCAGAATAAGGCTTGCCATAGATTGAATAATCAGAAATGAGAGCTTGTAGCATCATGACATTTGTTATATGCAAAGCACTATTCTTATGTTAATTAATGCATATAATCCTCTCAACAATGCAGTGAAACTATTAATATCCCAACTTTAGAGGTGAGAAAACACATATAGAGAAATTTTACCACTTGTCTAGGGTGAGGTCACTAGCAAGTGGCTGAGCTTGAATTCCCTGGGGGCTGGGCCCTAGCTCTTTGCTCCTTACCATTCTGCCATAGCACATATTTGTTAAACAAAGCTGATGTCTTTAGGGTCCCCTAACTCCATTCACGAGAAAAACAAGTGGCCCACTGTGAGTGCCTGGGCCCCAGGGAGATGGATGATGAGGGCTGGAGAGGAGGAAGAAGGGAACTTGCTTCTTCATCTTTTGGAGGAGAGGGAATACATGGAGACCCTGGGGGTGGGGAAAACTTGGGTGGACTTACTTGTTGGTGGAGAGGCTGGAGGTGAGACATCCATGGCCAGCACATGGCTCAAGTAGCACCCAGAGTCCGACAGACAGAGAGAAGGGTCTGAGCCACCTGGGTCTGGAGGGTTGCCTCTGCTCTTCAGCTATCTAAGTGTTGAGGGTTTGGAACTGGTAGCTTGCCTGAGATGTCACCTGCAATAGTGTACGCCTTCTCCAGCCCTCCACAGCTGAGACAGCAGTCAAATGTCTTGATTTCTGCTGCCCCACTGGCTTCTCCCATAAATAGTCACCACATCATACAGACAGAAGGGTCCCAGACAGATGAGAAACTGCCCTGGTTCTGGTCCCATCAGGGCTCCACCGGAAGCATTGCTGCCCTTTCTCCTCCACCCCACACACCTTCAAAAGCCAGAGCGCCTCCCCCTCTCTGATCTTAGTGAGAGAGTGAGGGCAGTGGGTTTGGTTTAACCCAGGCAAGGCCAGCATGAAATCAGAAACTGAGTCCAGGACAGACCCATCGCGGGTGAGGGAGGGACTCCAGGGAGCAGGACCCAAGTTGAGACTGACAGCTAGGGACATGCCAGGTGAACCCAGAGACTGGGATGGAAGACAAGGCAAAGCTGAGGGTCAGAAGTCAGGCCAGGACTGCAGAAACAAATCCTCACCTCTGCCCCTCCTGAGAGCAATCCCAGCAGAGGGTACCCAGGGGCTGGGGCGGAATCTGGGACATTCACCTGAGACCAACAGTTAAAGTGGACACTGCAGGAGCAAGTCGAGTCAGAAACATGTGAGAAGCTGTGGTCTAAAAAGGGAAGTCTGAAGGGTCACCAAAGTGAAGGGGCCAGAAGTAGCCATGGCAGCTGGGATATGGAGCCAGGAATCTGAGAACCAGCAAGATGAGAGCAAAAATAGTAGGTCCAGGGTAAACAAGATTGGTTTGGAACACGTGCTGCTTGGGGCTCACTCTGGTGGGCCAGCTGGGCAAGGTGGGAATGTGGATCTGCTAAATTTAAAGGGCCAGAGCAGACAGCAGGGTACAGGGGACCTTGACACTGTCTCAGCCTAAGAGTCCCTTATAATAGCTCAGGTGGTGTCCAAAAGGGCTAGGCACGGTCTGCCCTGGACCAGGAGCCAGTAAGCCAGGCTGAGTGTACGGGGGAGGGGAGGGCCATGTGGGAGATAAGAACAAAGCCTGGTGGGTGCTTGGGTGGAGGGACAAGTTTGGGCGCTGGGGCCTGCACGTTCAGGCCTGCATGAGAATAGGTCTGGAGGAGAGAGTAGCTGGTGAGTCACAATCCCAGATGTGTAGCAGATGTTCTCGGCAGATCTGGGCTGCTTGTCAGCAGGATTTGACCACAGCCTGGATCAGCTGTCAGGCTTAGGCCACCGGCCCTGTTGCTAGCACAGAGAATGCCTAAGAACTCGCTCCTCTGTGAGTGTTCGCTCTTTGAAATGCTTCATAGCCCCCCAGAGTCACATTTGGGTCAGTAAATGTATTCTCTGAGCCAGGCTCTACAAGTTGATTTTATGACACATCTAGGCAGAAGGTGAAACGCCCCAGTCATTAACTCACTTCCCCTTGTGGATGAATTCTGCAATGAGTCGTTCATCTGAGCCATGGAATGAGTTTCTCTAGCGTACACAGACCTGTCTGTCAGTGTGCATTCGGCTGTTCAGATAAATCCTTGGCACCACAGAGAACGTCCCTGGTTCACCTCTGAGGCCATGTGCTTTCTCTTGCAGGATACTTTGCTGGCTCTTCCAGGAACAGGCCAGGACACAGTGATGAAGCTCTGTGGATAAAGCTGCACTGTCTTAGAGAGGCCTTGACACACATCTAGATTCCTACCCTCAGCTGGCTGTGGTATTCAGAAGCTTAATATGTCCTCTGTGTGTGTCCTTTTAAATTCTAGCTTAATTGCTACAAGTTTTAAGCCTCTTCTGTCCTTCTAAAATAGGGCTGTGACCATGTCTCTAGAGGAGAGCCCATGAAGCAAACACCGTGGGCCGGCTGCCAAGACTGGCAGAGTGAGACACAGCACTTGAAATAAATGCAGGGTGTTTGCTTCCAGATTCTTCACCACATCAGGGATGAGTCAGATGACTTCTCACCCCAGATCTGTTTTTATCCACTTTCCTCCTCAGAGGTGGGGTGGGAGGATTTTATAAAGTTTAAAATATATCCCCCAATTACATACTTTTGCCTGTGGAGTTATTTATTTATTTTTAAATTAAATCATAGCTTTGCCTTTGGAGTTTTAAAGTACAATAGAGATTCTTTCATTCTTCAACACACTTGGGAATTATTTTTTTACTTTTTCATTCTGTTTTCATGTCTACTTAGGGTAGAAAGAGCAGTAGGTAGGGAGTCAAGACCCGAGGATTGCGTCCCTGCTAGATAGTAAGGGTGGGATCTGGGGCAAGTTAGCTCAACTCTCTGCCAGTTTCCTCACCAGCCACTGGGGGTGTTAGTCCCCCAGGAGGCTGTGAGCTTCCCTTGGGTGGCACAGCTCTCAGCTTCAGGGTGAACCCCTGCCCTCCGCGTGGAGTAGCTTGTCATGTCCTGGCCTATTCTGACAGCAAGTTGGATGCTTCATTGAACACTAAAATAGCACATTCCTGTGGGGGATAATTATTACTATACATCAAGAAAAACAAAACAAAACAAAACAAAAACCCAAAACCAAAAGTACCCAAACCTGTTCCTCTTCTCTTCAGCCTTCCTAACGCTCAACTTAGTTTTGACTGTGGATGGTTCTCTGATATCCCAGGCAAACCACTTCTGTCTGTCTTCAGAGGCTGGAGGGGCTCCCTAACTCCGTTCACAACACCTCTGCAATCCCTCTACTAGGCATCTACCTAGATTAAAAAAAAAACTTTTTGTCATAAGGACCCATGTACTGGATTGTTTATCGCAGCTCAGTTTACAATTGCCAAGATGTGGAAACAGCTTAAATGCCCATCAGTTCAGGAATGGATTAACAGCTGTGGTACACGCACACCATGGAATACTAGTTAGCCACAAAAAAAGATGGAGGCTTCACATCTTTTGTATCAGTCTGGATGGAGGTGAAACATATTCTTCTTAGTAAAGTATCACAAGAATGGAAAAGCAGATATCCAATGTACTCAATACTAATGTGAAGCCAGCAGATGATCTAATACACACCCACAGAGAAGAAAAACTCCTTTCAATTCAAGTTGGGAGAAGGAGGCGATGGGGGTGGGGAGAGGAGGGGGTTTGGGGTGCTCCCACTGAATGGGCACAATGTAGGAGTGTATAGCACACCTTTTGGGTGCAGGACATAACTATAAGAGGGACTCTGCCTAACAAATTTAAACATTGTGACTTGGTTGTTTGTACCCTCACATTAACCTGGAAGAAAAATAAAAATAAAGAAACCCCTCTGCATCTACTGCTGCTGTTTTTTTTCCCTCCAGGGTAGACTCATAAGTTCTCTTATTTATTTATTTTATTGTGGAAAAGTATATATAACATAAAACTTGCCATTTAAGCCATTTTGAGTGGACAGTTCAGCGGCATCAAGTACCTTCACACTGTCATGCAACCATGGCCACTGTCCATCTCCACAACATTTTCATCTTGCAAAACTCAATCTCTGTATCTGTTTAACAACAACTCCCCATTTTCTTCTCCCTAGAAAAATAAACATACATTCAAAATTTAGCAGATAATTTCAGGGATACAGATATGCCTGAACGTCATGTATTAAGAATTCTGGCTGGGCACAATGGCTTGTGCCTGTCATCCTAGCACTCTGGGAGAACAGGGTGTGTGGATTGCTTGAGCTCAGGAGTTTGAGACCAGTCTGAGCAATAGAGAGATCCCGTCTCTACTAAAAATAGAAAAACTAGCCAGGTGTGTGGCAGACGCCTGTAGTCTCGGGAGGCTGAGGCAAGAGGATCACCTGAATCCAGAAGTTTGAGGTTGCTGTGAGCTGTGACCTCATAGAACTCTAGCCTGGGGTAGTAGAGTGAGATTCTGTCTCTCAAATAAAGATACATACAAACAAAAACAAGAATCGCTTGCTTTTAACAGATTTTGAGAGTTTTCTCCACTCTGGTTAAGTTTTCCTAAAAGCTCCTGATGTCATTATTTTGTTTTTTAATCATTTTCTTCTTGCTGCTTCTGGCAGACATGAAGCAATTATAGTTGAAGAGGTTCTTCCTTCTGTGTTCATAACATCGTTATTTTCCTTGGGATTTTGAAGGTTTCTTCTACTCTCAAATAAGAGAGTGTTAAGTCCAAAAGCTACTCCTATATTGCAAAAATGTTCTAAAGACGGGTCCTGTATTTTTTGGCCTTCTAGAAAATTCCATTCCTCTATGCAAGTGGCAAAGAGAGCTGATGCTCTGGCTACTGCTCTACATTTCCCTTGTTTGTATACTTTATTAAATAACTTCTTAATTATAGTGCCAGCTGTTTTATATCATATTTGTCCCATTTTCACAAAGGATTATACAAATATTCTCTGATATACTTTCATAAAAAGAAGCCCTCACCCGGGGTACAAGCTTAAATACCAGTACAGGAAGAACTGTTGAGTGATGCTTGGTGGCTGCTGGGAGATTGTGCATCTGTTGAGGAGGGTGGTGCGTGGTTAATGCCACAGATTTGGAGTTAAGGTCGTTTCTTCTCTATTATTGTAAAAATTATGGTTGTAGCTATTTTCAACAACACATGAGAAAGGATGATTGTGCAAGTGTGTGTTGCAATTCATGTGCACAAATATCAAGACTGTTGACTTCCAGGATGTTGATTGCCACTTATAGCAGTGTTTCTCAAACTTTAATATGCATAGGAAGTGCCTGGACATCTTTTTAAAATGCAGATTCTGATTCAGAATATCTGGGGTCAGGCCTGAGATTCAGCTTTTCTAACAAACCCTCAGGTGATGTCAATGCTGCTGGTCCAGGGGCCACATTAAGTTGAGTAAAGTCCTAGGGAGCCTCTTGGAGGAAGTACCACGATGGCATCACATGTGGTCCTCAGCTTTATAAGCCTGAAGTAGCATGGTCCAAATTCTTCAGTGTAATTTTAAAATCCAGAAACAATAAAAACAAAAGCACAAGATAGGCCCAGTGCAGTGGCTCCCGCCTGTAATCCTAGCACTCTGGGAGGCTGAGGCTGGTGAATTGCCTAAGCTCAGGAGTTCGAGACCAGCCTGAGCAAGAGTGAGACCCCATCTCTACTAAAAAAAGAAAAACTAGCCCTCTGTAGTTCTAGCTACTCGAGAGGCTGAGGCAAGAGGATCACTTGAGTCCAAGAGTTTGAGGTTGCTGTGAGCTATGATGCCATGGAACTCTACCCAGGGTGACTAAGACTCTGTCTCAAAAAAAAAAAAAAAAGTGAAAGGTGTCCCAAAGTCTCCATACATAGGGAAAATGGGAAATTGTAGCTAAATGAACCTTCACTTAGAAAATATTCATTACAAAATTTTACAATAACATGGCCAAAAGGTAGACACCATTTTGTAAAATTTTGTAATGAATATTTTGTAAAATGAAGGTACATTAAGGTACAAGTTCCCATTTTCCTGGTGTATGGGGTATGGTATTTTGGGACACCCTGTATTTCCATGACTTCTTTATAGGCAAAACTTGATTTGAACTCATGTGAGACTATTTATAATCCCCATTTCTCATTTTGTATGAACGTTCATGTTTCCATTGTAAAAATGTTGGTATATTTGACCTTGGGAAGTTGCCTTAGACTCCTCTGAGGTTTGATGTTATATAAGGCACGTGATCATACTCTAGAATATAAAAGAATCCAAATTCTGAAATATCTCTGACTCTCAGAGTTTGTGGTCCTGGGACAATTTTTGGTATGCTTGCCCCATCCATAATCTTTCTTCTCCCTCTGGGAATTGTTCTCAACTTCTTGGAGTTGGGCCTGACTCTGTCCACCCACTCCCAGCTCCCCCCAGCAGCCATCTATAATTTGATCAGGGCGGACACGTGGCCCACACTGGGCCTAGCAGATTCTCTTTGTAGAAATTTAGAATTGAGATTCATAGATGCTTTGTCTTACCAGTGCTGGGACCAAGGCAGGGGAGGAGCTGTGTGCCTGAGAAGCAGAGAAAGCTGAGAGAGAGAGAGAGGAGGGAGATATTGAGAATGAAGCAGGTGGAAAGAGGAAAACAAGTGTGAGATGCAGACTGTGCTGTAACAAGTAAGAAACGTGTGTCTTTGATCTTTTCCCCCGGTTCCTGTTATAGAGCCTCTAAAACCCTCGGAACTTCCTGAGTGAAAGGGATGATAGAGGCATCTTTTTTGTTCATATGGTTTTTGTCCTCAGTTCCTAGCACAGAACTTCAAAAATCCCTAGGATTTCCTGAGTGATATGGGGTGAAAGGAACGCTTTTGTTATTTATGCAAATGAGGTGGCTCTTGGAGGGTGGAGACTGGCTACCAGAGGAACCAGCCTTGTATGTGATTAGAGGGCTGGAGTTTCCAGCCCTGCCTCCCCACCCCTGGGAAAGGGGGCAGGGCTAGAGGTTGTCCCCAGTGGTTAATGACCAGTGATTTAATCAATCAGTGTCTATGTAATGGAACCTTTCTAAAAGACCTAAATTCTAAATTTCCTAAATGATGAGGTAGGAGAGCTTCCAGGCTGGCACACTTCAACTCCAGGGGTACGGCCAGCCCTGCAGTCCCGCAAACTGATAAACACAAGCAAAGCATTTCCCTGCATTCTGTGAAGCACTATAGCAAATAATTGAACCTGAGGAGGGTAGTGTGGCCAAGTCAGACAGTGCGTTACCTGCAGAGCCACTACTTGTGATGGGCATCTGAAGTTGGTGCAGCCTTGTGGGACTGAGCCTGTAATCTGTGGGGTCTGTGTTAAACCTGAATAATTAGTGCTAGCATTGGATTAAATAAGAAGCACCCAGTTGGTGTCCACAAAAGAAGTGGAAAATTGCTTAGTGTAGAAAACTCGTACTTTGTTGGTGTTGTAAGTTTTTTGAGTAGAGAAACAGTTTCTCCTAGTACAGATCTTGATGTACAATCTAAAAGGCCTTCACTAGACATGAATGTAACTTTTTAAAAAAATTTTTTGTTGTTGTTGCAGTTTGCCTGGGGCTGGCGCCCTACTCACTGAGCCGCCCAATGTAGTAACATTTTTTTAGACTCTGGAGAATGAATATGCATTTCAAATTCTCAGGAGAATGCTGATTTATTCATTTCCATGCAGAGTAACTGCCAGGGGGGCCAGAATTCTCCTGCTCACAGGTCAGCCTATTCTTTCCAAGTAGGAAAATCTACATGGGAAGTCAAATTACATTTGTAATTACAAATTACAAATTACAAAGGCTGCATGATGAGTGCAGGTAATTAGGGGATCTGAGCAGACTGTCTCCAGGGATGGCGAGGATGGCTGAAGGCACTTTCCCCCACTTCCAGGACACAGTGAACCTGCCAAATGATATACATATGTGCATGTGCTAGGGTATCCCTGGAAAGTAGGCCACTCTCGAAAACCAGCTCACCTCTAAGCCCAGTCAGCTAATGAGCCATTTACCTAAACTTCATATTTGTCAAAACATTTCATGTGGACTGGTTTCCACAGCTTCTGAGTTATTTCCTGCTAAGGTAACTGTTGACTGTTTTATGTTGTACCCCTCCTTCTCCTTTTCTTTTCCTTCCTTTCCTCCCTCCCTCTTTTATTCCTCCTTTCTTTTTTACCCCTATTTCAAAGGTATTTTTGCCCACTTGTCTAAGGCTGTCTGCCTCCCCACCCATTCACCTACTGCCCCCATCATCTCCTAGAGCCCAAGACTGGAAATTGGATGAGCCAGAGCAGCCATAAAACCAGAAATAGGGCTGGCTGGGCAAAATCGATAGGGCAAAGCTAAAGTAAAGTGAGGCTGTATGTTGGGAGGAGGACCTGAAAGGCCAGAGCCAGCACTCCAAATAACTTTCAACACCAAGACAAAGCAGCAGGAGCAGAATTGTCAACTGAAGGCCGGGCATCTGCAAGGTGACTCACACCTGCAATCCTTGCACTCTGGGAGGCCATGGCGGGTAGAACACTTACCAGCCTGAGCAAGAGTGAGACCTCATTTCCACTAAACATAGAAAAACTAGCTGGGTGTTGTGGTGGGTGCCTATAGTCCCAGCTACTCGGAGGTTGAGGCAAGAGGATTGCGTGAGCCCAGGAGTTTGAGGTCACTGTGAGCTATGAGCTATGACACTATGGCACTTTACTGAGTTTGACAAAGTAAGACTGTCTCAAAAAAAAAAAAAGAATTGTCATCCGAAAATCTAACCAGGAGTCAGGAATGGGACAAGAGACTGCAATGAAGTATGGAGATAATAATAGTTGTTTTCATTGCCCATTACCTATCTTATAATTTTCTATTTCTCTAAAGTCACAGTATGTGCCTTTTGGAAAAATATATGCAATGTTGAATTTGCATAAATCAACAGTTGTTCAACACAGGGGGTGTGTTTTACGTATGACTCATCAGCTTTCCTTTTTTTTCCTTTAGCTTCTCCTTCCTGCTGCTTATTGTCTGTTTCTTAGGCTTTTGCCAGTACTTACTGTCATTATCAAGCAAATTCCCCCAAATCCAATGTTTGCTGCTCTGTAATGATACATTTCTGTGAAAGTGAAAAAAACAACCTGCATTCACCACATGTATGTTAAGTCCTACTGCACTTTATATTTTGTGGCATGTAGATAACGAAATAATTCTGGATTACAAATATTAACATGCATTTTTTTCTTTTGAGACAGAGTCTCACTCTGTTACCCCAGGTAACAAGCTAGAGTGCCGTGGCATCAGCCTCACTCATGGCAACCTCAAACTCCTAGGTTCAAGTGAGCCTCCTGCCTCAGCCTCCCAACTAGCTGGGACTACAGGCACTCACTTTTTCCTATTTTTAGTGGACCTGAAGTCTCACTCTTGCTCAGGCTGGTCTTGAACTCCTGATCCTCTTGCTTAGCCCCCCAGAGGGCCAAGATTATAGGTGTGAACCATTTTTCCCAGATGCACATTATATTTTAAAGCTCAATTTAATCAAATAAAGCTTGTTTTAACCAAATAAAAGCTTTCTCCCCACCATAAAAATTGTATTTATTTGTATTTGCTTTCTGTTGCTTCTGTAACTGTCACAACTTAGTAATTTAAGAGAACAGAAATTTATTATGTTACAGTTCTGAAGATTAGAAGTCCTAAAATCAAGGCGTCAAGAGGGCTGGGTTTCTTCTGGAGACTATAGGAGAAAATGTTTCCTTGCCTCTTCTAGCTTCTAGAGGCTGCCTGCAATCCTTGGCTCATGGTCCCTTCCCAGCATATTAGCGTGTTTCAACCTGTCTCTCTGACTAACCCCCCTGCTTTTATCATCACAGTGGTGTTCTCTCTCTCTGCCCCTCCTGCCTCCCTCTTATAAGGGCCCTTGTGATTACATTGGGCCCACCCAGACAATTCAGGGTCATGTTTCCATTCTGAGATTCCTTTTTTTTTTTTTTTGAGACAGAGTTTCATTATGGGACTTTAGGCACCCACCACAGTGCCTGGCTATTTTTTGGTTGTGGTAGTAATTTTTGTTCAGCAGGCCCGGGCTGGACTACAACCTGTCGGCCTCCATGGTGCCCTACTCACTGAGCTACAGGTGCCAGGCCCTATTTTGAGATTCTTTTTTGAGACAGAGCCTCAAGCTGTCACTCTGGGTAAAGTGCCATGGCTTCATAGCTCACAGCAACCTCCAACTCCTGGGCTCAAGAGATTGTCCTGCCTCAGCCTCCCCAGTAGCTGGGACTACAGGCGCCTGCCACAACGCCCAGCTATTTTTTTTTTTGGGGGGGGTGTCGGAGCCATCATGGTTGTTTGGCAGGCCGGGCTGGATTTGAACCTGCCAGCTGCGGTATACGTGGCTTGCGCCTTAGCCATTTGAGCCATAGGCGTGGAGCCCATTTTCAGACCCTTAATTTAATCACATTTACAATATCCCTTTTATCACGTAAGGTAACATATTCACATGTCCTGGGGATTAGGATGTGGACATCTTTGGGGTGGTCTTCCCTTTATACTTTATACTATATTCCTTTATACTATTTGGCCTACTGTATACTAATTTATAAAGCATTAATGAAATAGACCTCAGAAACATAGAAAGCAGAAAAAAGTTCCAATACTGAAAGATAAACATAATGAACATTTTCTTCTAGCTTAAAAAAAATTAGTTTTTACATAGTTATAATCCTATTATGTATACAATTTGAGATCTTGGTTTTTCACTAAATATTATTTAACAGTCTATTTTCCACGTTAGTACATAGTTTGAATACTTTTATTGACTACGTAATATTCCATTGAGTGGATATTTTACTTAAGTCTTTTATTGACTACATAATATTCCATTGAGTACCATATTTTACTTAAGTCTTTCCTTATTTTTGAAAATTTAAGTGGTTTTTAAGTTTTTGATATTATAAGCAACCTTGTGACAAATATTTTTGCTTATTAGGATTTTTGTGTTTGTGTTTATAAATTTTCCTTGGGGGTGGCGCATGTGGCTCAGTGGGTAGGGTGCAGGCCCCATTTACTGAGGGTGGCCGGTTTGAACGCGGCCCCCCGCCAAATTGCAACAAAAAATAGCTGGGTGTTGTGGTGGGCACCTGTAGTCCCAGCTACTCAAGAGGCTGAGGCAAGAGAATCACCTAACCTAAACCCAAGAGCTGGAGTTTGCTATGTGACGCCACCGCACTCTACCAAGGGCAATAAAGTGAGACTCTGTGTCAAGAAAAAAAAAAAAAAGATTTTCCTTGGGATAGATTCTCAGATGTGGGATTACTATATCAAAGTTTGTTTATGGCAGATTTTTTCAAAGAGCTTATACCAATAGAAATACATCAGTAAACGTTTTTACTATATGCTTACCCACACCAAATAAAACAACAATTATAATAATATCTTTGCCAATCAATTGATGGAATAGATATCTTACTTTGGTTTTAATTTGTATTTACTTATTTATAAAGGAGATTGAAGATTTTTTTCATGGGCTTGTTTGCCAGAGAGGTATAATTCTTTAATGAATTTATTGATTCAAGTCTTTTATTTTAGGGGGAGTCAAAGGATTTTTAAAATCAGTTTGTCTAAGACTTACATATTTTTAAGAGTTTATGTAATGTTTGTGATATTTGCTATAATTGTTTTCTCTCATCTCTTGTTTCTATATTTTTTATACCTAGAAGTTTTAAATGTGTATATGGTCCAATCTATTCACTTCTTCTTCCTTGCTGTTTAAAAATCTTCTTGTTCCAATGGTTAAACACATAATACATTTAATATTCTTCTAGTTTTTTTTTGGCTTTAAAAGCATCTCTCTGGTCCATGTGGAATTGATACTGGTATGAAATCTGTGGAGAGGATCTGACATCCTGATTTGTTCCTCTGACTTCCTTGCAAAGAGCCATCTGCCTTTTCCTCCTCTTTGAAAATAAATAAAAGAAGTGACAGAAATGTATGAAATGCTGTTTTCCTAGTCACAGGGAACAAGTTTCCTTTTTTTACTGAATATGTTTAATCTCTAAATAGTCTCATCTTCTGCTTAGTATTTTAGCTTAAAATTGAGACAGGAGTAGCCTTAGCTAACTAGGGTTAAAGTGAAAAGTGCTCAAAAGTGAGAAAAACAGGGAAAAAAAAAAAGCACCAAACTTTAAACAGGCACTGGAAACTATTCTCTCAGGTGTAAAATATTGTACATTTGAAAAATATGAATTCTGGATGAATTCGTTTAGATTAAGCCAGAGCTGACAATCTTCCCTCAGGACAATAATCTAGACCAGTACTGTCCCATGGAAATAAAACAAGAGCCACATGGAATTTTAAGTGTTCTAGTAGCCACATTCAAAAAGGAAATAGAAACAAGTGAAGGTAATCTGAATAATGTATTTTCTTTAACCCAATATATCAAAAATATCATTTCAAAACATGATCTATGTTAAATTATTAATAAGATAGTTTACATTCTTATACTGAGTTTTTGAAGTTCAATGTTGATGTTACATTTATGGCACATCTTGATTTGGATTAACCTCATTTCAAGTGCTCAATAGCTATTTGTGGCCAGTGTAGTGATATTCAGCTGGAGTGCCACGAAAAATTTTAAAGACCATTAATTAAATTATTTTCCAAAGAAGTTCAATGTACAGTAAGTACATTCTTTTCTTTACCCCCTTTTTTTGGATCTACATAATTTAAGTGTGCTGCAGAAGTTTAAATATGGGTTCAAGTGTACCGTGAGATAAAAAAGGCAAGCCTTCCTCAAGAAAACGGAAAGAGAGGAAGTTAATAACCTAATGGAACACCTCAAGCAACTGAAGAAAGAAGAACATTTCAACCCCAAACCCAGCAGAAGAAAAGAAATAACCAAAATCAGAGCGGAGCTAAATGAAATTGAAAACAAAAAAAAATACAACAGATCAATAAACCCAAAAGTTGGTTTTTTGAAAAGATCAATAAAATAGATAAACCTTTGGCCAACCTAAGCAGGAAAAAAAGAATAAAATCTCTAATTTCATCAATCAGAAATGGTAATGATGAAATAACAACAGATCCCTCAGAAATTCAAAAAATCCTTAACAAATACTACAAGAAACTCTACTCTCACAGATATGAAAATCTGAAAGAAATCGACCAATACCTGGAAGCACGCCACCTACCAAGACTTAGCCAGAACAAAGTGGAAATGTTGAACAGGCCTATATCAAGTTCTGAAATAGCATCAACTATA
>CAUYPK010134360.1:0-13513 GCA_963574355.1 Loris lydekkerianus
AGACATTTGGGTGGATTTGTAAGAATCTGAGAACCATGGTGCATCTTACAAGGGTACACGTGAAACTTAGTAAATGTAGAATATAAATGTCTTACCACAATAACTAAGAAAATGCCAGGAAGGCTATGTTAACCAGTGTGATGAAAATATGTCAAATGGTCTATAAAACCATTGTATGGTGCCCCATGATTGCATTAATGTACACAGCTATGATTTAATAATAAAAAATAAATTAATTAATTAAAAAAAAAAAGAACTTGAGAACCTCAACCCCCCAAATCCATCAAGACATCTGAGCCAGCAGAAACATCCTTTTCCACCAGGGGTCCTCAAATTTTTTAAACGGGGGGCCAGTTCATTGTCCCTCAGACAGTTGGAAGGCCGGACTATAGTTTAAAAAAAAAAGCTATGAATAAATTCCTATGCACACTGCACATATCTTATTTTGAAGTAAAAAAAAAAAAAAACGGGAACAAATACAATCACACCGCCTCATGTGGCCTGTGGGCTGCAGTTTGAGGACCCCTGTTCTAGACCATAGGGCCTGATCATGCTTCCTGACTCTGCTCTTGGAAGAGGGGTTTATGCACCACAAGACTGTGGGACTGGGCTATGCACACCCTCAGGGCCTGAGAGGGACTATAATGGGCTGGATTACATTTAAGGCTATGGACACTATTATCCAAGATTCTAGATATGAAGTGCTGGGATTGTTCCTGTAAACTCTACTTTCCAGACTCTCCTGCCAGCTTCCGAGACTGGCATAATAGTAGAGGAGCAGGGGACACCCCTTACTATTCTCCCCTGTGCTTCCCTATGCTCGCATCTCTGTAGGACAGTCCTCCCCTACAGTCCCGGCTCCATCTCACACAGGTGGGTCTGGCTTTGGACACCTGGCTTCACCTCCCCTCTTGTCTTTCTGCTCTTGGGAGCCCTGGCTTCCTGCAATTACTACATTCTGGGAGCTCTTGCCTTCCACTGTTTGTTCTGGTGGCTCCCAATTTTGCTTGTAATTTCCCAGATTAAATTCCTATCTATGTAGCATAAGCTCTGTTTCCCAACCCTGTGTCATGGTGGGTGAGCCGTCAGCTCTCCAGAATGTATTGTAATGACCCTTAGGAATTTCTGTGAGTTTTGTTTTCCACTCAATACAAATGAGTGCAAATACAGGATGTCCATAAAGTGTGTTGTGTGTGTGTGTTTTTTTTTACTTGTGAATCAGTTGAAAAACCAAAGTCACACGTCACTATGAAAATAAAAAAACTTGAAACATTCAAAGTAGAATACATGAAGTAATCTGATGCTTTAGAAAAAATATTCTTCACTTTAGGAAGCTATGCACGTTATAATACCTCTAAGTACTAAATCCTTGTAACATATGTAAAGCAGCATTTTCAGGAACACACACCTCAAGTCAGAAAGCTTCCCTGAGCTCACTCATTTGGCACGCAGGTCTTGGGGCTTGGAGTCATTCTAACTACTCCAGCTTTGCAAGCAATTTTTTCAGTCTTGCGATCACCACCTTTTGTGAATCTTGCTTTTTATTTTCTTTTAATGGTTAGATAATCAGGCGTTTATTTCAAGCTCTCAACAAAAATAGTAAAATTAGAAGTTTTAGAAAGCATTGTTTCTTACCTTTTTGTTTTTACAGGGTTAAGGTACCTAAGAAACACTGTGTTGAGGAGAAGCCAAGGAAGCTGATTGCTCTACAGTTAATTAGATCAGGAAGGTCAGGGCCCAAGGTGGTCTGTTTCAGTCACAAACTCTCAGCTGGTGTTGTGAGGAAAAGCCAGCCTGCATTTCAGGAAGCTACCCGGTGATTCACGTTCATGTTTGAGAAGCTTGCTCCGTGGCCTGGAGGTTTTAAGTAAATTCACAGAAAAGTCAAAACCCTATGAGTAATGGCACGGACTCTCAGCTCCAGCACAGGCCTTGTCGCCCAGGCACGCCTGAAAGCAGAGACAGAGCGAAGACGCGTTCCTGGGGACTGCGGTGCGCCTGGGGCGGCAGCAGGCGCCGCGGTGCAAGTCGGGGCTCACCAGGCTCCCGCCCTGCAAGCACAAAGACCCCCGCAGCCCTCCGCCCCTGGTGGCCTGGTCTGCACCCGCCGGCGCCCCTGCCTCGCTCCGCGAGTGCCCTTGCGTGGTGCGCGCCTCCGGTGCCCGCTGAAAGCTGCCACTGCACGCCTCCCCTGCGGCCCGGGCTCCGGCCCCGCGCGGACTCTCCCGGCCTCGCTCTCCGCACCCACCCTCAGCTCTGGAAACTAGCGCCACCCTCCTGTTCTTCATCTCAAGAGCCGGGCAGGGGCTCGGAGCGCAGCTCCCTCCCCGGGTCTGGGCCCACGTGTTCACCCTGCTGGGCAGTGGCTGAAACACACACACACACACACACACACACACACACACACACACACACACACGGCTGGTTTTGAACATATTGGTATTAATATTACCTCATATTTCTATGTTACTCTTTGTATTTTTCTATGTTACACCTATTTGTAGGATATTTACGTAGGAAGTTTAGGCTGCGTCTGTAGATCATCCCCTATGGCGCCAGCCACACACTACTGGAGCCGGCGGGTTTGAATCCAGCCCGGGCTGCCAAACAACAATGACAACTCCAACCAAAAAATAGCCGGGCATGTGGCAGCACTCTACACGGGGCGACATAGTGAGACTCTGTCTCCAAAAAAAAAAAAAAAAAAGTTTAATTTACTATTGCTTGAGATTGTTCTATATTCATGTATCTGTGATTGGGTTCAAACAGAAATTGATGCACTGTGGCTCTTTCACAAGGTTGCCAGAGCTTGGACCCCAAGTCTGCTGTTTAAATCTTAAATAACCTGTGTGTGTGTCAGCTTCCCCATGTGTAAGGTAAACAGTGCAATGAACTCACACAGCATTACCAGGCCTCAGTGAGCATCAATGTGGAGCCAGTCAAGACCTTCACTCACTTTGCCCATCCAGACATTGCTTCATTTCATCCAAATACACTTTAGTGCATATCTCTGAAAGACAGGGACTCTTTTGGAAAACATAACTGGGATTCATTCTTGATTCTGTTCCTTAACCTCTGTCCACTCCATCAGGAAGCACTGGGGATGGTGACATCACCACAGGCCCCCAGCCTCTGCCTTGATCCCAGCCTCCAGGTCCTGGGCTGCTCCAGGTTACCATCCTGCTGTCCAGCTGTGATGGCAGCCACCTGCCTGGCATCCTGCCTTTGCATCTGTCCTTCTACCCTCACCAGTCCATTCTCCACACAGTGGCCAGCAATTCCCCTTTTAAGATGTGAATCTGATGCATCTTTCTGCTGCTAACACTCATCCAGGGGCTCCCACTGCACAGAGAACATGATCCAAGTCCCCTTCCTGGAGGAACCCCCTTCCTCCTTTTGAGCCCCTCTGCTCAGTTCAGTGGTTGCATTCTTCTCTCTTCAGCTTTCAGCCCACATCAGGTGTCCCCTCTGTGGGAAACACTCCTTCTCCCAACCTTTTCTCAGCTGGCCCCTCAAATCCTCTCAGTCAGGCATCCTTCATTTTCTTCCTGGGTCCCCTCCTGTTGTGATCACTGCTAATTTGCCCACTTGCTCATTTATTTTCTGTCTCTTCCAGCAGCCTATCAGCAACTCACAGACAGGGGTGAGTCACCTCTCTCACCACAGCTCCTTTGTGGAGTGACACTTGCTCCCAAGGTCACAGTTGGACCTGACTCTCAAGGCTTCCTAGAAGGATGGGCATAAAAGCAAGTGTAGCTTTGCTTCTCTGGCTCTAACAGTGTGAATCTGCAGAGGCCTGTGTGTCCTTTCCCTGCACAAGTGACTTCTACTTACATCCCTACACCTGCTCCAGGTGCCTCTTCTAGTCTCCCTGTTGTAACTTTTCAGGTGCTCCATTCATGATAAGGTGTAAGTGACTATGACACTGGGTCCTGATGATTCTGTTTCAGAATTTATTCATTTATCCACTTCCTTCACTTAGGGAGGGGCATAGTCCCTGAGGCTGGAGATACAGATTCCAATCCCATCCCCATGGGTTCTCCAAGTAGAGGTATGTAGGGATTAAAAAGTTAACTTTCTGTTTTCAATAGCCCTGGCATAGAGCAAGTACTGCTTAGGCATTGGTCATTTCTCTCCAATCAAACAACAAGTATTCATTTGTGAAGAATGGGACTCTTTTGTAAGGATGTAGTTTTAGCTCGTAAGATTGCTTTGAAAGCATGATATTACTGTAAAATACAGCCTTACCCAAAGTATTTGTTAATCTATATTAGTAAACTAGTATTTATTAGGCAGCTGGCATTGCCCCTCACATACACCAGGTCCCAGGCATGGTAGAATAGTGAGCCAGCAGATGCAGGCCACTGCCTTTAGGGAGTTTTTGTTGTAGCCCAGAAGACAGACATTAAAACATTCTTACAATATTTGATTAAATAATTTTGGAGGGATTCACTTCAGCCTGGAGATCAGTGAAGGATCCCCTGAAGAAGTGATGTTTAAACTGCTCTGCCAGGTACCTGGTTTCTCCGACTCTGAGGCTCTGTGTACACCAGGCTGTGCCCCAGCTTCCAGGTCAGCTGGCTTCTCTGTCCTCAGTTCCCGGTTCTCAAATGAGATCTACTCTGCTTGGGGCAACCCAGATCAGACATGCATGGGAGGTATTAGGTTGGCCAAAATAACTCTATCTTGAAAAGCCATTCTGTGAGAGTCTTACAGGTGGACATAACTCAGATAAGAGACATGCTACAGGCTCATCCTTGCAATTATAGACTGGCCCGATTACAGACCCACCCTGACAATAAAGAACTTGCCAGGAGAGTCCCTATCATGAGATAAACCTTTAGCATCCTGACTAAAACAGAGTTTGGAGGTCCTTGCTAGAAACCAGCTTATCAGCTCTGGTCCCCTTCATAAACCCTGCTAACATCCTTTAGATCTTAGCCCACTTGTACCCAAGTATCAAAATAAACAATGTTTTCTTTGTTACACTTTGGTCGTGAGTGTTCCGATTTGCTTTGTTTTTTGTTTTTTTTTTTCAGTTTTTACCTCTAAGGAGGGTTTTTAAATTAGGTGAGCCGTTGGCTGAGCTTAATCCTGGCAAAGGGTCCACATATGTAGGCAGATCTCTGGTGGATCGGCAAAAAGGAAATGCTGCGTCTCATCTACAAGCTTATGTGTATTTTTTCAGGCTCTTTTTTTATTCCCTAAAACATTCAATGAATGAAAAAAATACTGAAAATTTCAAAAATAGGTTTATTAAAACTCACAACTTTTTTTTTTTTTTTGAGACAGTTTCACTCTGTCGGCCTTGGTAGAGTGCCCTAGCATCACAGCTCAGAGCAACCTCAAACTCTTGGGCTCAAGTGATCCTCTTGCCTCAGCCTTCCAAGCATCTGGGACTACAGGCCACCCTCCACAGTGCCCAGTTATTTTTAGAGTGAGGGTCTTGCTCTTGCTCAGTTGGTCTTGAACTTCTGAGCTCAGGCAATCCACCCACCTGAGCCTCCCAGAGTGCTAGGATTACAGGCATGAGCCACAGTGCCTGGACACAATTATTTAAATGTAAATAATTCACTTATACCCCAAACAGAAGTTATTATCAATTTACTTTCTTGACCTTGAGGAAAGTAATCCCTTAAATAGTATCTTATTAAAATCATTTAGCCATTTACAAATACATGAAAACATACAGGGGAGTGCAACAGTCATTTTGCCTAAGATGCCAATACAGGTCAGCATGGCATTGTCATATCCTGTCTGTATTTAAAACAATGTTTTACTTGTCATGGATTTTTTGCATCCATATGATTTTTTCTTTTTTGAGACAGAGTCTCACTCTGTCTCCCTGGGTGGAGTCACATGGCATCATGGTAGCTCACAGCAAGCAACCTCAAAATCCTGGGTTCGAGGGATCCTCTTGTCTTAGTCTCCTGAGTAGCTGGGACCTCCTGAGTAGCTGGGCCCCACAACAACTGGCTATTTTTATTAGAGACAGTGTCTCAACTCTTGCTCAGGCTGGTCTTGAACTCCTGAGCTCAAGCAATCCATCTGCCTCAGCCTCCCAAAGTGCTAAGATTACAGGTGTGAGCCACTGTGTCTGGCCTGGTTTGATTTTTTAAAAATATTGCATGAAGGGTGGTGCCCGTGGCTCAAGAAGTAGAGCGCCGGCCCCACGCACGGGGGTGCCGGGTTTGAGCCCGGCCCTGGCCAAAACTGCAAACAAACAAAAAAAGACATTGCATGAAAGTATTGTTTATCTGTATGACTGACTTTTTGCTCTCTTTTACATTTTATACCAATTTGAATATTTCATTCACTTGACCCGGGACCTGGTTGAACCGAAGTGACTCTGGCCACTTCTGGATGAAGAAGTCAGGACTCTCCTAAAGGGGACAGGGTCAGTCACCTAGGAAGAGACAAGAAATACTACCAACATCAGATGGCAGCCTAGAGTAAGTGCTGGGTGGGGTTGTCCGCAGGAGGAGAGATATGAACCCCTGAGCTCAGTGGGTGTCAGGCTTCAGGTTTTCTTGGTTAGTTCTCTTGGGCTCTCTCTTGTGTCTCAGTGAAGATTTTTCAAGCGTTGCAGCCTTTCTTGGCTGTGCTGAGAGGAAGTAAGAGTTTGTCCATACTTTGAGCAGAGGGTTTAAAATGGGAAGAGTGCAACTGGGAGCTTCAGCTTTCAGGTGACAGCCATAACTAAATAGTTACAACTAGCACTCACACTGGGTTTACCATGTGTAGACATAGCTCTAGGAGCTTTAACTAGTTTACAAATTCTAACTTCCAAGCAGCTCTCCGAGGTAGACCCTGTTAATATCACTCTTCAACTGATTTGGAAATAGAGGCAGAATGAGGTCAGTCCATGCACTTATGTGATGGGTTTGGATTCCAATCCAGAGAATCCAGACAGACTGACTCTGGAGTCCAGGCATAGGACCAGGTGCTATCCCACCTCTCCAGCCACAGGGCAGCCTGCAGGCAGAGCAGGGCTACTGGAGCTCAGCACAGCTTCCCCCCTCCCACTGGTAGTCTCCTTTCAGATATAAACTTGGGAAGATTTGTTTTAGTAAGGCATGGTTTCACTTACTAATGGCAGAGCAAGTGGCTTTACACAGAACAAAATCCTGAGTGTGAATTTCACACATCAGCCCATCAGGGACGTGGGCAGAAGGGGCTGGGTGCCCACTCTACCAAGTCACTAAGGCTCCTTGCTGCTCTAGACCCAGGTTGCTGAATTTACTTACTAAATTGGGGAGGATTTGCAGTGTGCCCCACCCCCACCCATCCTTGAGTCTGTCTGTAAGCTCATTTACAGGATAACATTAACCTTCCCCTCAGCTGGCAAGCAAGAACAGCAGGCAAGGAATTAACTTGTCTGGGCCCGTGGAGGCGCCTCACAAAAAAGCTGGAGAAGGATTTTGCCAGGAGATGGAAGAGTAACCTTGCCACTGGCATTCACTCTGACATTTAGTATCCCACTGGCCTGTAAATCCTGGCATTGTCCTTGGGACCACACAGTGGGAAGACAAACAAAAGCTGCTCAGAGTTAACCGCAGGGGCGAACCAACTGGGAAAAGTCCCTGAAAGTAGACAGTTTCTCTGAGCCGGTTTTTGTTGACTTTCTCTTCTGTTTGTTTGAAGTGCTGTGATCTAGAAGTCATATTGACAAGTAGCCTGGGAGGCAGGGCAGAAAACAAGGTCCAGGTTTAGATGACAGCTCCACTCAGAATGGGGAGGGTGGGCTGCAGGATGAAATTCCAGTTCCCAGCAGTTGCTGGGACACCCCGCAAGGCAACAGTTTTACAGGGCCTCCAGAGAAAGAGAACACAAGAGCTAATTCACAGTTTGAATGTGGTCACCGTGAAAACCCCCTTTCTTTTTTGCTTTAGAGAAATTTTGCAGATGATTTTTAACGTCTTTAGATTCTGAAAAATTCTAACTCTTAAACTACTTTCTTTAACCGGCTCTCTCCCTAGTGACTTGATCATAGACAGGTTTTCAGTGCTCTCCGTGAACTGAGCCCTGCAAAGGTATGTTCCCAGGTCCTACCGATCCCCTGAGCACCGGGACTGGATGCATAACCATGGGTTCACAGCCATCTCAAACTCAGTAGGGCCCAAACGGAACTTCTGAGTTCTGCCTACCTCTCCCGAGTTTCTGCCTCCCTGTTAATCTCTCAAGAAACGCTTGGCCATCCTCATAGCTCAAAAATCCTCACAGAGTCAAAAATCTGAGATTCCTAATTGATTTCTCCCTGCTGAATCCACTAAAAATGGTCTCTATTCCCCCAGTATATCCTAAATTCACCCAGTTCTCACCCTCTCACTGACAGAGCCAGAATGCAAAGGTACCTTTCATCCCTCTGGCCTAGATTATTCTGCAGAACTTCTCTCCTTCCTTCCTTCTCTCTTAATGGTTTGTTTCTGCACTTTGCTTAAGGTCTTAAAAAAGTTTTTATTATGGAAATTTTCAAACATATAAAAAGTAGAATAATATAATAGGTCTTTATATATCCATCACCCAGCTTTAAAATTATCAGCATTGTGGTTTTTATCTATTTTCCTACACACATGGGTAATTTTTTTTGTTTTGGAATATTTTAAAGCAAATCCCTTATATCATGCCATTTTTATCTGTAAACACTGCAGTATGCATCTGTAGTTGGTTTGCTCCTGTGAGTTCCAACAGCAGGAATAGATGGGATTTTTAGGAAACTTACAATATACCATTAGCATCCCTAACAAAGTTAATAATAATCCCTTCATACCATACATATCGTCTAAAAAATGCATTTTTACTATTGCTTTTGTCGGAATCAGTATCCCAATAAATTCTACACCTTACATTTGATTAATGTGTCTCTTAAGTCTCTTTTGTAACCATTCCTCCCCTCTTTTTAAGCCACTTAAGTTGGAGGCATCTGGTCAGTTGTCCTGTGGAGTCTTCCATATTCTGAAGGGGTTCATGACATCCTCTTAGTGTCATTTGTTTCAATGTTCCTGACATTTAAGCTAGGACCTAGTCCTACAGGCTTAATTTGATTTAGGTTCCTTTTTTTATTTTAATGGCAGGAATACCACATAGGTGGTGCTGGAAACTTCCTATCATCTCCCACCAGGAAGAACAAAATGTCTGTAGTTCCAGTTTTAGTGAAGCTGTAATTGATCTGTGGTCTCAAGTATCTTTCTCATTTCTAAATATTCTAGAACTCAGAATCCTTTCAAGTCAAAATTAACGAAATGACACAGCAATTTTCAAGACCCTGTGGAAATTCTATTTGGTAATCAGAAGATCATCCTTTACCAACCCCTAATGAAATAATGCATGTTACTTCAATAGCTACTGACGTCACACTCACACACACAAACAGTAATAGATAATAGGTATCTCTGGATAAAAACGTACAACACAATGTAGGGCTTATTCTTGCCAAAATGGATTTGACTATCATTGAGCCTCAGGATCTGAATACCGAATTTTAAGAAATACAAGAGATAGGAGAACATGGTAAATGGCACCATGAGGATGCAGTCTCAAAAATCTAGACTGCAGAAACTCAAGGAAAAAGGACCCAGTCTCTTCAATAAATAAATACAAGATTTTTTTTTTTAAAAAGATGGTTATGGGGTAGAGGGAAAACTATCCATGAAAAGAGACTTAAAAGACATATTATTCAATTGTAATGCATGATCTTTATTTAGATTCTAATTTGGAAAAATGTTAAACATGGAGAAATAGGGGAAATTTGAATACTGTCAATATTTGATGTCTTAAGGAATCATTGCTGGTTTTTAGATGACAGTTTGGTTGTGTGTGTATATATTTTTATAGAGTGCTTATTTTCCAGAAATGCAAATATTTACAGATGAGATTATTTAATGTCTTTGATTTGGTTTAAAATAACTTGAGATGAGGGAAGCAGGCAGGGTAACTGACAGATGATTTGACCAAGATGTTGATAATTGTGAAAGGTGGTTTGTAGGTACACTGGGGTTCATAGCTGTACATGCTTTTCCATACTTTTGACAATTTCCGGAATGAAACATTAACAACAAAAGACCACCAAGAGCTAACCATTTTCTACTAGACAATGTCTTTAATTCTCTAGGCCCACAATCCTTTGACAATAATTCCTGTTTCTAACCTTATCTGCTACTGTTTTGTAGCATCTGCTTTTTGTTCTAGCCAAATGGGGATACTATTCCTTGTCTTCCAGTGTGAGATGCAGACTCCAGACTCTGAGTACGTGCATAGTACTATCCCGTGCTGGCTCTGAGCCTCTGTCTTCACTCAAAGTATATGTTTCCTACACATATATGTTTGTCTCACACACCTTAGGCTAAGTCTCATCTTTTCTCATAATTCCCACCTTATACAATCTTCTCTGTTCATCAGTAATGTGTGAGCGTGTATGTCTCATCTTCAGCACTGATATCGTTTTTCTGTGTGTGTGACTTTCCTATATTTCTTTCCTTCTTTTTATTTTTTAGAGAGACAGAGTCTTACTTTGTCACCCTTGGTAGAGTGCCGTGGTGTCACAGCTCACAGCAGCCTCCAGCTCTTGGACTTAGGTGATTTTCTTGCCTCAGCCTCCCAAGTAGCTGGGACTACAGGCACCCGCCACAATACCTGGCTATTTTTTTGTAGCAGTTTGGCCGGGCCAGGTTTGAACCCACCACCTTCGATATATGGGGCCTGAGCTCTACTCAATGAGCCACAGGCGCTGCCCACTTTCCTCCATTTCTAGGTTATAAGTTCCTGAGACCAAGAGCCTTGTCTTATGCTTTTTTGTACACATAGCACTATGCTCTTTCATAATTGGTCAATAAAAATGGCTTAATTCAGGGGCAGTAATCAATTAAATGTTAGTATTAAAGCTTTAAAAACTTGGGGGGGAGGGAAAGATGATATCTGACAGTAAAGTAAGAAAAAAGAAAGCTGAAAGTGAAGCAGTCTGCCTAGAGGAGAAAAAGATTACCAGCTGACAGCTTTGGGCTTAGTGGGAAGATTGTGTCTTCTGACCTTAACAGAGGATATTAGCGGATTTCCCCATGGACTCTAAATAAAATGTTATTTTGTGCATACACAAGGGGCTTTTATTTCTTGCTTACAGCATAACACTTCTTCAGGGACCCATATTCAGCTGCCAAAATACACCATCTGGCTGAAATACCCTGAACCACACATTAAATGGTTATTACTCAGTTGTCTTTATTAATCCTAATTCCTGTTCTAAATGCTTTTCAAACAGCTGAAGGGCAAAAAAGAAAGATTATTGAGAAATGAAAGGCCTATCTTTGCTATTTATAATTGGCTAGAATATTGTCCCTTTATCCCCCAACCCATATGAGTTTTTTCCAAATGTGGTGAAGTATATAGAGCATAAAATTCACCATTTTAAACATTCTTAAATGCACAGTTCAGTTGTATTAAGCGCACTCACATTGTGCAGCCATCACCACCCTGTCTCTCAGGAACTTCATCTCTCCCGGCTGAAATAGCACCCGTTAAAAAAATAACTCCCCACCCCAGCTCAGAGCAACCGCCCTTCTACTTTCTGTCTTTATGAATTTGACTGCCCCCGGCACCTCACAGAAGTGGAGTCATACAGAGTTTGACTTCCTGTGACTGGCTTATTTCACTTAGCATAATGTCTTCAAGGTTCATTCATGTTGTAATATGTGATACGATTTTTCTTTTTTACACTGAATAACCAACCATTGTATGTATCTACCACATTTTGGTTATTCATTCATCCATTGGTGGACATTTGGGTTGTTTCCACCTTTTGGCTGCTGTGGACCTTGGTGCACACATATGTGTTCAAGTCCCTGCTTTCAATTCTTCGGGGTATATCCCCAGCTCAATCCATGTCTGGAAGCCATTATTTGCAGTTATACTTTTAAAGGCATCTCCCTTCTTTCCCTGCCCTATTTTTTTCCCGGTAATTCTAGATGATCTACCTTTAATTTCTGTTTTTTTGTTAAGTCCCACATGACAGCAATAGCCTCTAAGCATTGGAAAGTTTGAAGAGTTGATGTGGAAGGAGAGCCTAGGGTGTGGGCAGGCACTCAGTCACCTGAGTCAGTCCTTCCTGCTACACCCCGGCCTGATTTGGAGCAGCAAGTAGTTAGCCTTCCAGGGGACTGGGAATGACTGTTCAGCAAACAGCAGTCAAACAGGATGAAAATGGAGCCCAGATATTGGAGCCTCCCTTTAGAAAAGGTCATCTTTAGAAAAGGTTGAATGTGACCATGACTCATGGGAGCAGCTGGAAGCTGCCACCCTGCCATAATGCAACCTTTCCTGGCCCACGGTCCATCAGCTTCTTTGCACGGGATTAAGTTCACCTGTGTTTAGAGAAGGGTCCCTGCAATACATGCTTACTGGCCAGAGCTATTGTGAGGAAAATTAAATATTAAAGTAGATTCAGGCTTTGAAAACAAAAGGAATCATATAATTCCTAAGCATCTGTGTGAACCTTTCATTCTGTTTGGAGTTTACTTTCAGAAAGAAGTAGAAGTCAGAAGAGAAGAAGAATAATTCCCAGCCTCTTTGAGAAGGAAGTCATTTGAGTTCCCTCTTGCTCTTAATCTAGTATTGTTAGAAAACATGAATGAGCCAGTAAGAAACTTTTTATAAAAGGTGGGTCTAAAGCTCAAGATTACTCCACATGATTTCTGGAGCCCAGTAACAATTAAAGCCTGCAGAAGATTTTTGGGGGAATTTCCGTTTCCACAATGTCCAGAAAGACAAATAAATGTCTTTTGTGGGGGGTGGTGGTGTATATTTGGCCTAATGCTTAAGTCCATTGCTGACTACTATCGGAAGATAGGGAATAAAAGCACTTGAAAATATGAGTGAATATTTGCAAACCAGGCAGTGCTGCAGATCTATAGTGAAATGTGAAAGGAACATATGACAGCAAGAGGCATTCTAAGTAGCAAGAGGAATGTCCAAGAATATTGGGTAGAAAGTCCAGGCACCATCTCTTGGTTTGCTCTTGTGTCTACCATCAAAGGATCTGGCTAGAAGCAACGTCTGCTGGGTCCATGCTTTGTTTTGGAGCATGACTAGGTACTACCAAAGGTAGAAAAGTCTCCAATCTCTATTTATTCCAAGAAACATCAGCCAGAAGAACCAGAGAGTCTCACAAGAGAATCATTTTATGCCATTTCCTCAGCTTTTAAAACTGTATTTTTTTTTCAATTTCAGTAGCTGAGATCAAGCCCTCATGAATGAGCTATTAAAAAAAATTAAAAGAGAATTAAATAACAGGAGTCCTGTTACTGAGTCCCTGTTTAAAAACTTCTTTTTTATTTTTTTGTATTATCGTGCAAATCTAGTCTTAGGAAATATATATTACATAGGAAATCAGGAATTGATGATTGTGACACAGTTCAAAATTTAAATCACTTGATTTTAGCCACAAGGCCAAGAAGCAATAGAAAGCTAAATCTAATTGATTTTTAAGCTAGTGAATGGAAGAAGGTCACACGGGAGGCCAGCA